>SEYY01001353.1:57500-60000 GCA_009176605.1 Armadillidium nasatum | reverse complement strand
TAAAAATAATGAAAACTCTGACAAATTCCAAATTGTCTGTTATGAGTAGTGTGAAATGGTTGCACAAGAAATGAGAGACTTATTTTGACGATTTGCACTATGTTAAACAATTCTTTGAAATTATGTAGAAAAAGAAAATAAATTTGAGTTCTCTTTTATCTAAATGAAATACTCAGATAGCAAAACTTCAAAACTGTCACGTAATTTTTCAGAAAATATCTAAAATAAACTTAGGAATTGAGATTTTCCTTTGTACTGACGAATCTATTGAAATCAGTAACAAGGTACAATTTTTTTTATTTATTCATACTGCTTATAGAGACTAATTAGCAAATATAGAACTTTTCCTTCAAAGAAATGTGAAGAAATTAGAACAATACCTTGAAATTTTGATTTTTTGATTTTGATTCATAAAATGAATATTAAAGAAATGATTTAAATCCTTGTTAAATTAAGAAACTTGTAACTTTGGAGGAAAAATGAAGCCTTTATTTCTGATCGTGAAACATTCTTTAGAAAACTATGAATGAATGTGTTCACAACTTCTTTACGAAAATTCTCTTTTATGTTAGTATTTTGTAAAAAGAAAAATAAGGGGGGCGGGGGAAAAATATCTGGCTTCTATTTCCATCTATAGGGGCAAAAATGAAGGTGTCTATTTATGGATTATATATTTCAATTAGTTAATGAAATAAATCATTCAGTGACAAAATGTGTACGCAATTTTGACCTAATTTTCTACATTTTATATATATGTTAACTTAATTTTTATTTAATTACTATTATTCAATGCAAAACATGGACAGATTCCAATGTGCTGAAGATGAAAAGAACGTTTCTTTATTAAAACACTTCAAGTTCATCATTCACGATACACCTTTCCAGTCTTTTAAAGAAGTTTAACACATCAAGTTAAGAAATAACTATAAAAATTGTTACTTTTAGTTATTACAAAAATTATACTGGGAAGAGTTAACTCTTATTACAGTGGACTACTAATAGAAACTATTACAAAATTTAAGAACTGCTGATATGTATATATATATATATATATATATTATATATATATATATATATATATATATATATATATATATATATATATATATATATATATATATATATATATATATATATATATATATATATATATATATATATATATATATATATATATATATATATATATTATATATAATATATATATATATATATATATATATATATATATATATATATATATATATATATATATATATATATATATATATATATATATATATATATATATATATATATATATATATATATATATATATATATATATATATAATAATAATAAAATCAGGTTGATTTAAATACTGAAACCCATTGAAGAACAATTTTAATAAGAATAAAACGTGACTCACTCTTCCATTTAAAGGAAAAGGAAAATATAAACAAACTGATTAAGAAAATAGTCTAAAATTGATACAAGATAAAGCATGTAAAACAAATGAAGTTTGAAAAAAACAACCCTCGAATAAAATTTTTTAATGGGCCTATTACAGATAGGCCCGAAATATATTCTTTCTTTGATGACCTCTGGTAGGCCTATCAAGCCAATAACATAAACTTATCATTGGTCCCAAGGGTGAATTTTGAAGTATTATTGGCTTGTTTTAGGCGTACTTTTGCAACTTTAAGTTTTTACAGTTTTCTTTCAGGAATCTGTTATATATATATATATATATATATATATATATATATATATATATATATATATATATATATATATATATATATATATATATATATATATATATATTATATATATATATATATATATATATATATATATATATATATATATATATATATATATATATATATATATATATATATATATATATATATATATATATATATATATATATATATATATATATATATATATATATATATATATATATATATATATATATATATATATATATATATATATATATATATATATATATATATATATATATAAATTCTCTAGAGAAGTTCAAATGTTATGTAGAGAAGGTCCTTGGTTCTATTTCCAGAGCCAAATTATCTAGAGAAATTCCTCTGCTCTATGGTGAAAGTCCTGTTTGATTCCCAGAGTTTAATTTTCTAGAGACGTTTTCCTGCTTTATGGCGAAGGCTCTAGATTCGATTCATAGAGTGATGATATTCTCTAGAACTGTTTCTTTTCTCGGTAAAAGAGAAAAACCCTTCTAAAAGTGGCGAGCCATGAATTAAAAAAAATTTGTAATGGGAACGTTGTATCAAATATGAACGCTGTAGGAATGGGAATGCTATGAGAATTGGATTGCTGTCTGAATAGGAACTCTGTGGGAATAAGAACCATTGTCTTGAATGAGTATATTCAAACATTAGTTCATGCCGAACTATACGACTCTTACTCTCTCAAAATAGTATACTTTAATATTTACCCAATCACGTACGCTCTGTGAGTATCTCTAATGTCTTC
>SEYY01001353.1:30000-42500 GCA_009176605.1 Armadillidium nasatum | reverse complement strand
ATATATATATATATATATATATATATATATATATATATATATATATATATATATATATATATATATATATATATATATATATATATATATATATATATATATATATATATATATATATATATATATATATATATATATATATATGTGGAAGTGAATGCATATTAACCATCTTAAAAATAGGCTTCGAATCAATGTAAACCATTTCAAAATAATATCATAGATTTTAGCCTTTTAAAACCGCTTATTTTTTCCTTCAAAGTTGGAAAAAATAAATGAAAAAAATAAAGTTTTGGAAAGAAGGAAAAAAAAAAAGGTTGAAAGGAAAACCTCAGACGGAAAAGTGAAACCTATTTTGAATATAAATTGAAGACGTTTATGAGAAAATATGATTTTTTTCCCTTTCAAATAATGGAATAAAAAGATTACCGAGTTGCCAACATTGATATTTTGCTGAGGTCAATTTTGGGGACAAGCTGAGTGGGACGTACAACTTATGTGGATTACACAAAAAAATGGGATACTTTAAATTGGGATTAAGGGTCGTATCTAGAGTCGGAGCCCCAAAGTTTTGTGTGGAGCCGAAGAGTCGAGTCGAGAAGAGTCGGAGCCACAAGGATCTGGTTCGAGCTAAAGTTGAAGGAAAAAAAAAATATTTTGGAGGGATGAAGTAAAAGACTGAGAAATGTTATTTTAAAATGACTGATCCGGAACTGGAGCTTTAAAAAAATAATAGTAATAATAAATATAAAAATCAAAAAATAAATTTTTTTGATGGCTCCTAAACCCTAAATTTATTTATTTATTTATTTTTTTAAATAAAATATTAATTTTAATTTCAAACTCAAAAAAAAAAAATATGATTTTGAATATTCTCCTTTTTAATGGAATATGTTTAATTTTGCGAAACATGGTAATATAGACCCAAAATGAGTTAAAATTTACATTTTTTTATTACATAGTCTAATCATTTTGGTATCTAATTGGAATTAAAATTATTGGAACTAAAATTATTTTATATTATTATAATTATATATATATATATATATATATATATATATATATATATATATATATATATATATATATATATATATATATATATATATATATATGGAGTATTTACAGCACTATTTTACAGCAAAAAATAATTATATTGCAAAGGAAAAATATTTTTAACTATTGAGTATCTGAACTTATTTGCATGTGTGTGTAAAGGTGTGTGTGTGTGAGAGAGAGAGAAGGTGTACAGGTGTATGTATGAAGGTGTGTAAGTGTGTTTGTGCGCATACAACCTCTGTAGCTGTTATGCAGATCTAAATTCTTTACAAGAATGAAAAAGCGAAGAAAACGAAGCCCATCAAAAAACAAACAAAATTTCCAAATAACATTTAAACCTTCAGACCAAAAACGAACAAAAATTTAATTAAAAAACTCGCTTTAATAAAGAGGCTCAGGGTTAAGGAGGGAAAAGGAAGAGAAGGAAAGAATGAGGGGAAGAAGGATAAAGGGAAAGAGAGAGATTGAGAGAGAGACTAAGGAAGAGAGAGAAAGAAAATAAGAAAGATAGAGAGAGTTAGTGAGTGTGAGAGGTAATGAGAGAATAGAAAGGAAATTAAAATGAAAAGGAAGGGAAGAAGGATAAAGGTAAAGAGAGAGATTGAGAGAGAGAGACTGAGGAAGAGAGAAAAAAATAAGAAAGATAGAGAGAGAGAAAGTGCGAGAAATTGAGAGAATAGAAAGGAAATTAAGAGAGAAATAAAGAGATTGAACGTTTTCTTAGAAAAAATTATAATAATAACCATAATAATATTAATACTATTACTACTAATAATTATTATAATAATAACAATACTACTACTACTACTACTACTACTACTACTACTACTAACTAATAATAATAATAATAATAATAATAATAATAATACCTTAAAAAATAATAAACACACAATTACTACAACGAAAGAAAAAGGGCTAAATACCTTTAACATTAAACATAAAAATAAAAAATTAAAAATTTTTTTTTTCTATTAAAAACTCTTATTTAAAATCAAAGATTTTATATTATTATTCCTCTATAGCTCCCTATAAGAATATGTGTATATGTGTGTGTGTGATCATGAGGACAAAGATACTCGTTCACATATGACCGTGTACACATGTAAATTTGTGTGTGCAGATAACCGTACACACTTCGCAAAAATCCTTTTCTTGGTGAGATAAATTTCGCAAGTAGTTTATTTTTGTTTTTTCCGGAGACCGAAATTGACGTCAGTTTTATTGACTGTACTTTTTGTAAGAGACGGAAAACAACAGTCAAGGTCCCGTTAATATGTGTATATATATATATATATATATATATATATATATATATATATATATATATATATATATATATATATATATATATATATATATATATATATATATATATATATATATATATATATATATATATATATATATATATATATATATATATATATATATATATATATATATATATATATATATATATATATATATATATATATATATATATATATATATATATATATATATATATATATTTATATATATTATTATATATATATATTATTATATATATATATTATATTATTATATATATATATATATATATATATATAATATATATATATATATATATATATATATATATATATATATATATATATATATATATATATATATATATATATATATATATATATATATATATATATATATATATATATATATATATATATATATATATATATATATATATATATATATATATATATATATATATATATATATATATATATATATATAATATATATATATATATATATATATATATATATATATATATATATATATATATATATATATATATATATATATATATATATATATATATATATATATATATATATATATATATATATATATATATATATATATATATATATATATATATATATATATATATATATATATATATATATATATATATATATATATATATATATATATATATATATATATATATATATATATATATATATATATATATATATATAAATATATACATGTGTGTGTATGTGTATGTTTGGGTATGTGTACGTATTTGTACAAAGTTTGATATCAGTAACTGATACGTATTTCCTTTCATAAATAGAAAGTCTTACTCATACGATTCTTTGCTTAATTTTAAACGAATAAAAAATGCAAAGTTTCGAAACTCTTCGTTACGGAATTTGTTTTGAGCTTTTATTTGATGAATCCATCTTTGAAAAACTTCTCCATCGTGATCGAATTATGAGCAACCTTCCTTTCAAAAGCCAATTGATAAAAGCTGGAGAAAAAAATTAGTTTAGTTGAACAGGAGGAGGGAAAGAAAAGAACGATAAGAAAATAACTCTGAATATAAACGAAGAAAGGAATTTAAAAGAGCAAAATTAAGAAAAAAGAATAAAAAGCAAAGAAAAACAAAATAACGAGAATAATAATAATAATAATAATAATAATAATAATAATAATAATAATAATAATAATAATAATAATAATAATAATAATAATAATAATATAATTATAATAATTATAATAATAAAAATAATAATAATAATAATAAAAATAATAATAATAATAATAATAATAATAATAATTATTATCATTATTTTTATTATTATAATTATTATCATTATTATTATTATATTATTATTTAGTAGTAGTAGTAGTAGTAGTAGTAGTAGTAGTAATAGTAGTATTAGTATCATTATCATTAATATTATTATTATTATTATTATTATTATTATTATTATTATTATTATTATTATTATTATTATCATTATTATCATTATTATTATTATTATTATTATTATTATTATTATTATTATTATTATTATTATTATTATTATTATTATTATTATTATTTTTATTATTATGCATTTTTTTTATAATTATACTCTAAAAAGGATTATTGGTTTTGTCAAGTTCATATTGTTCACTATCACCAATTCATTATTGACACAAAATTAATGACTATTTAACCGTTTCTTCCACTTTAAGGGCATACCATTAGCATGAACTGAATTACGATTTTAAAACGAAGCAATGCGAGTATGGTATGAATTTAAAATGAAAGCAACACTTAAAAATTATGTCTGATTATTACATACATTTAATAACACATTGGAGATAATCGATTAAATAAATGCCTAACCAATTTAGAGAGCAAAAGTGTGGTAGTTTCAAGCCCCTTACGAACGACCCTATTATACCGAGTGATTTATTGAGGATTTTTAAAATTTGTGAGGATCTATCCAAAAACGTTTTCTAAGAGATTTTGAATAGTAACGTGATATATATCAAATTTACGTCCTGTTGTTTGTGTTGAGCCTCCCAGAATGCGACAAATTGATTACTGATTTTGATTGGAGATTGTAAATATTTCCCATGAACGAGGATTTCCCTGCCATCAGCTTGCGATGATTACATCCTTGCCCTTTCAACATAGAGTCCGTAGCTTAAGCCCCATTTGACTTTCTAGTCCTTCCATAACTTATCCTACACTCAGCAATCAGTTTGGTCATAAATATTAAATTCTGTAAACCTGACGATTAAGTACTAACTGAAAATTTTGTATTATAAAGCTCAAAATCTAAATTGACCTTTAGTATTAGAAAATAGGAGTCTAAACACGTTTGTTCATTCACCAAACAAGACGTTTGATTGAAGACCTCAGAAACTATACTCACCGCAATAGCTATGGAGAGATGCGACCATTCAGTAAAGAGGAGGGATCAAATCCATTCCCTATAGGATAAATAAGTAATCTGGTGTGGCGAAAAGCTTTAAACTTTCGTAAAGTTTTTAAGATTCGAAAATTAAAAAAAAAAATTTAAAATTTATTTATTTCTCTTTATTATTATGTCTAATTAGCTGTTTATTTATTTATAAACATATTCATCTTGTTATTTGTATTTTATTTTTATCTACAAGTTTGTTTTTAATTTCTATTCCAATTTTAAGAATATTTGACCGACCACGATTTTTTTTCCTTGTCAAGAATTGAATTCGATTTCAAAAGAGGGAAAACTCTTTTATGAACCTTGTTTCCCTCAAGCCATTAACCCTTTCAACCTGTTTTCCCCTCAGACCAAAGAGAATGGAAATGATGTCCATCGACAAACGCAATTTTAAAATGCAATTCTTTGATTTTTGCGTCGAAAAAGGAAACAAAATTCTATTCATAACTGAAAAAAGGGAAAAAATTGCCATTTCCTGAAATGAGCCACCGCTTTCCTTTCTACTTCACAAAAGCGATATATATATATATATATATATATATATATATATATATATATATATATATATATATATATATATATATATATATATATATATATATATATATATATATATATATATATATATATATATATATATATATATATATATATATATATATATATATATATATATATATATATATATATATATATATATATATATATATATATATATATATATATATATATATATATATATATATATATATATATATATATATATATATATATATATATATATATATATATATATATATATATATATATATATATATATATATATATATATATATATATATATATATATATATATATATATATATATATATATATATATATATATATATATACAGGTATATAAATAATATAAAGTCTTATTGATTAAAACAATTTATTAATAAACATTTACGTTCATATCAGAACAAATGAAGGGGTGTATGAACAAAACTTTCATATTTATCGTAGATACGATGCAATAAGTTATATAATAAGTTCTGACCATCTAACCAAATCAATCTAAAATTTTGATACAAATATTTATTTACAAATAATTAATTCGGATTTCCATTTTCCGCATTTTGATTCATAAATTATATACAGTAAAGAAGCAATTAAATATTCTTACGAACTAAAAGTTGTAAGTTTTTATACGCATTTTCTTCATTAAAAATATGTTCATTTTGATTCAGAAATTATATACAGTATAGAAGGAATTAAATATTCTAACGAACTAAAAGTTATCGATTTAATATCTTTAAAATATGTTAGATTAAAAGGTTTGAATGGTACTTATAAGTATTACCTACTAACGACTCAATTTCCTGCTTAAATTACCACTCTACAAAAATCATGATTTTTGTACATTTTTGTGGAAAAATTTTGGGAAAAATTAGTTTTCATGCAAAGCTTTTCTCTCGCCCTATTATATACTATATATATATATATATATATATATATATATATATATATATATATATATATATATATATATATATATATATATATATATATATATATATATATATATATATATATATATATATATATATATATATATATATATATATATATATATATATATATATATATATATATATATATATATATATATATATATATATATATATATATATATATATATATATATATATATATATATATATATATATATATATATATATATATATATATATATATATATATATATATATATATATATATATATATATATATATATATATATATATATATATATATATATATATATATATATATATATATATATATATATATATATATATATATATATATATATATATATATATATATATATATTGAGAGAGAGAGAGAAGAAGAAGAAGAAGTGATAAACAGACAGAGAGTCCGAATAAAAATAATAAAAAATAATAAAATAGTAAAAAAAAAGATGAAAGAGAAATAAAGAAGAGTTTAAAATGACTTTTTACCAACGCCAAATTTAATTACAAAATCTTCACAATCAAAAAAGCTCAAAAGTTTTTAAAAAATAAATTTTTATATTTTTACTAAAAAAAATAAAATTCTAAAATGAAAAAAAAAGAAATTATATTAATTGAATTTAAATATTAGACATATATATATATATATATATATATATATATATATATATATATATATATATATATATATATATATATATATATATATATATATATATATATATATATATATATATATATATATATATATATATATATATATATATATATATATATATATATATATATATATATATATATATATATATATATATATATATATATATATATATATATATATATATATATATATATATATATATATATATATATATATATATATATATATATATATATATATATATATATATATATATATATATATATATATATATATATATATATATATATATATATATATATATATATATATATATATATATATATATATATATATATATATATATATATATATATATATATATATATATATATATATATATATATATATATATATATATATATATATATATATATATATATATATATATATATATATATATATATATATATATATATATATATATATATATATATATATATATATATATATATATATATATATATATATATATATATATATATATATATATATATATATATATATATATATATATATATATATATATATATATATATATATATATATATATATATATATATATATATATATATATATATATATATATTTTTTTTTTTTTTTTTTTTTATGCATTACACCTTATCCCGCAAGATGCAGGGTGGCGACGGCTGCAGAAACTGCATGTTCCTGCAACCGTACATGGGATGAGTATCCTGGTTAAAAAGGTTCCCAGCCTTTAGAACCTGCGAAGAATAATTCTTCAATTATCCTGACTGCGACGAAATCCCAATCCTTTTTAACAACCAGATGTTATTTATATATAAATTTTTCACACCCTCTTTAATATGTCTATTAAAAATATTTTACTTTTTAAAAAGAACTGCTATTCAAAATTTTGTTGCTCCTCCACTTTAGTCCGTTTTAAATTTATTTTGTTTCATTATTTAAACTAAATTTAATTTCTAATTTTGAATTAATAAAAAAAAAATCTCAAAATATTTTAAAATTTTAAAATATTCAAAACATTTGGTCATCTGCTACTAAACAATATCTGGTGTTAATTCTTCTGCTCCATCTTCTTTCCTCTTCTAAAAGTTCCTCTGAAATCTTGCATCACTCTCAATCCCTTCTCTGGCTCTTCTCTTTTCTTCTTTCCCAACTGTTTCCAATACGACCTATTCCGACAGCAGTCAGTCAATATATATATATATATAATGTTATTAAATTGTAATAATAATATATAATGTATATATATATATATATATATATATATATATATATATATATATATATATATATATATATATATATATATATATATATATATATATATATATATATATATATATATATATATATATATATATATATATATATATATATATATATATATATATATATATATATATATATATATATATATATATATATCAGTGGCGGCTTTTCAGGGTAGGCAGAGTAGGCAACGCCTACTTGCTTTTTTGAACCCAAAAATATTACAAAGTTAGCATATATATATATATATATATATATATATATATATATATATATATATATATATATATATATATATATATATATATATATATATATATATATATATATATATATGATTGATTTTAAAGGCATACTAAATGCCGCCGACGTAAATTTGAACCTAATTCCCTTTTTTCATACTAGCGCTGAGTGAAGACAGTAATTTTCTCGGTCAAAAAAATATATTCCTTCTCGGCAACTGTAGGCATCATCTCCCTACGCCGCCTCTTCACAGTATAAATATATACTACTCATTCTATTGTGGTCTCTAAAGCAGTCCTTTTTTTAAAATAAAATTTAAATTACATTGTCAGAAATAATAATAATATTATAATAATAATAATAATAATGTATTTTAACTTGATCATCTCTTGCCCCAATTTATTTAATTCATAATTTATATAGAATACTGAAAACTGACTTGTAACACAATATAAAAAATATACTATGTGTATCGATAAGACACTAGATCTGAGTCAGTATAAGCACGGGTATGAGTCAGGCAGGCGTCTCCATACGCGCCTTCTTATTCTTCGTATCAAAGCCTAATATTGAGTCTACGTTCTTTAATTTTGGTTTTTTGTGCTAAAGTTTGTTTAAATATCATTTATTAAATATTACTGTAAGCAGAGGCTTACAAGAATAAATTGTGTGAATTTGACTTTGTTTTCTATTTACTAATCTTCAATGACATATTTCTGAAAACTGAAATTCTGTATAATGTCCTCCAGAAAAAAACAATAGATATTCAGATGTGCATTTCAAATATATCTATTTGTGAAAGAGCTCTACATGACATGCGAAATGATGCTAATTTCCTAAGTTATATGAAAAAAGCTGAGATTGAAACTGGAAAGGGTCCACGTACTTTAAGAAATAAAATAAATAATGAATCTTCTGTGTCTTGCCATTATAAAATGAATTATTATTCTGTCTTAGATAATATTACTACTCAAATAAATACTCGATTCTCCAACATGTCAGCTTTAAAATTCTCTCGCACTTGCAGATTCCTGTCAGTTTGCAAAATTTCAAAAAATATTTCCCAGCGATTCTCTGAAGTCGCTGATGGACACTTACGGAAACTATTTTAATGATAATGTTCTTCGAAACGAGTTAAATATAGTCTATGCTGAAGAAAACCGCAAACTTTTTCACGATAAAGATGTAGAATCTATTTTGAAAAATATTGTGGAGAATGACTTGTGTATAACACTGCAACAAACTTTTAGACTTTTTAGTCTAATTGGTACCATTCCAGCAACTACAGCGTCAGTAGAAAGGAGTTTTTCATGCTTAAATCGCATTAAAAGCTGCTCAAGGAACACTATAGGACAGGAACGTCTCTCATTCTTGTCTTTACTTTCCATAGAAAAAGAGCTTTTAACGGAGCTATCAAGTGACTCTTCATGGCATGAAAAAATAATAAAGAGATATGCTCTAAGGAAAGATAGGAAAATAGATCTTCTTTATAAATAAATGTAAGTACAAAAATATATGAATTTTCATATATATATATATATATATATATATATATATATATATATATATATATATATATATATATATATATATATATATATATATATATATATATATATATATATATATATATATATATATATATATATATATATATATATATATATATATATATATATATATATATAATATATATATATATATATATATATATATATATATATATATATATATATATATATATATATATATATATATATATATATATATATATATATATATATATATATATATATATATATATATATATATATATATATATATATATATATATATATATATATATATATATATATATATATATATATATATATATATATATATATATATATATATATATATATATATATATATATATATATATATATATATATATATATATATATATATATATATATATATATATATATATATATATATATATATATATATATATATATATATATATAATATATATATATATATATATATATATATATATATATATATATATATATATATATATATATATATATATATATATATATATATATATATATATATATATATATATATATATATATATATATATATATATATATATATATATATATATATATATATATATATATATATATATATATATATATATATATATATATATATATATATATATATATATATATATATATATATATATATATATATATATATATATATATATATATATATATATATATATATATATATATATATATATATATATATATATATATATATATATATATATATATATATATATATATATATATATATATATATATATATATATATATATATATATATATATATATATATATATATATATATATATATATATATATATATATATATATATATATATATATATATATATATATATATATATATATATATATATATATATATATATATATATATATATATATATATATATATATTATATATATATATATATATATATATATATATATATATTATATATATATACTGGATAGTAAATTGCAAAGCTCACGACAACTCCCTGAAATCCTCGCCATTATTGAATTCTTGTTTTAAAATAATAATAAATGCACATCTTTTTAAAACGCATGAAACTATGTAATTGCTAAGCGCTGAAATTTGAATGTGTCCAATAAACAAAAAATATTTCATGCTGAATTCTTGTTATTCTAATAAAATTTTCAGCATATTTTATAAATTGCAAAATAGCGAAATTTATGTGAATTACGAATTAGAATTGCTCGTTAAGCAACAGATTTTGATAGTTGATGCAAAATAATTTTCCAGGGAAGCAGTAATTGAATGCAATTTGATAGAGTTGATGTAAACTAATTCTACATTTCAGGAAGAAGAAATGTTAAAATTTCAAAACCTTGTAAATGCCAGCGTTTATTATAATGACAGTGGTGTAAATAAATGTTGCAATCATTTGAGAGAGACAGAGAGAGAGGGAGAGAGAGAGAGAGAGACAGAGAGAGAGAGAGACAGAGAGACAGAGACAGAGTCAGAGACAGACAGACAGACAGACAGAAAGAGACAGATGCACAGATAGACAGACAGGGAGAGAGATAGAGATATTGAGAGTGAGAGGGACAGACAGATATAATGGTAGAGGCAGAGAGATTCAATGATATTGGATGGTTTGATATGACAAAGCATAACGTAACCCAAATTTTCGTAAAGAGCAATAAAATTGAAACTATTCTATAATATGAAAAGCGTATTCCTAACAGGGGAGATCTACATTGGTGTTGGATAAGGTATATTAGAGCTCCTAAAGTTCTATAAACTGTTTAGATAGACAGAGTGAAGTTTTCAAAGAGAGAATGAGAAAATAAAGATTTTGATGTCATCAAGAATTAATGAAACTTTAAAGCAAGTGTTTACGAAGATGCTATAATCATTTGAAAGAGTTGGTAGATGAAAGAATTGTATTTTAAAGAACTTTGGAATTCAAGATCAAAGATTTGCAATTGCAAGGTCATCTCTCAAGAATCTATTATTTGATATCAAGTTATTAAGATGGTTAAAGATGATAAAGTGTCAAATGAAAATGGAAAATTAAATAATAGAAAGAATATAGAAATAAAACTTAAGAAACCCTAGTATTAAAATATTTAAAAGATAAGCAATGACAGTGTAAAATAACTGCTAAAAAGACAACGACAGCTATAAAGAAGATAGAAACTTTGAAAAGTAGACTTGGAAATAACTATATATATATATATATATATATATATATATATATATATATATATATATATATATATATATATATATATATATATATATATATATATATATATATATATATATATATATATATATATATATATATATATATATATATATATATATATATATATATATATATATATATATATATAT
>SEYY01001353.1:20000-22500 GCA_009176605.1 Armadillidium nasatum | reverse complement strand
TACAAAAGAAAATCACATCGAGAAAGCTCATGAACAACCGAATTGATGCCATGAGGTCATGGCCATTTATATATAAATATATATATATATATATATATATATATATATATATATATATATATATATATATATATATATATATATATATATATATATATTTATATATATATATATGTAGTTTATATGTGTGCACGTAGGCGTCTATACTATTACATGACTGTTTTTATTAAAGAAGGATTAGAGAAACTAAAGTAAGGTGATTCCCATTTTGAAGAAGGGTACTCTAGGGTTCTCTCTGACCTCCTTCGTATAATAAGTCTCTATTCAATAGGAAAAGAATTAGAACTCGTTCTAGGGAGGGAGTTCTCAAAAACTATTTTTGATAAACTAAAATCGTGCAATTGGAGAGCATCTCCCGAGAGCTTCATTAGCGCTAATTAACAAAGTGAGGAACTCGGTGAAAAAAAGACGGGAATGAAATTGTGAGAAGGAATAAAGCCTTTGAGTTCTTTTTTAGAAGATTGTCTCCCCTTTTTATTCTTCTCTAATAGAGTTCGAAGTTTAACGAGTTTTGTTGCGCAAACTTCATATTAGGTTTCTAATTTTCATCTTTTTTTTTTTTTTTTTTTTTTTTTTTTTTTTTTTTTTTTTTTTTTTGAAAACGGACGCTTATTCTTTTTTATTTTTTCTATTTTTTTTTTTTAAATCACAAGCATATTTATTATGAAATTGTCGTAATTTTAGAATGAACTATTTTTGAAAAAGAGACTCAGATTAGCTCAATTTTTGAAACTTCGAGCAAAGTTTTCGTCTATTTATATAATACATAAAAATAAACTTACTTAAAGTTAAATAAAACCTATAATAACAAGAAAATCAAACATCCAGGTACTTACAAGCAATCTGCAAAGACGCGTTTTTGCTTCGGACTTTTCCAAGTCTATTGTGAGCTTCACACCAGTAAATGCCAGAATCATTTTCTTTCTTACTGTGACTAACTCTCAAAAAGAAGAGAGAACCAGTAGGTAAAAATACCCTGTGAGTTGATGGTTGAACCCTAACTCCATCTTTGTACCAAATTAACACAGGAGGAGGATACCCTTCGGCCCCACATTTTAAAGTAACTGGATCATTACGTGGAACAGTAAAGTTGGATGGATGTTCAGTTATTCTTGGTAGTCTCTCTACCCCGGCACCACCTGAAAGTACATATATATATATATATATATATATATATATATATATATATATATATATATATAATATATATATATATATATATATATATATATATATATATATATATATATATATATATATATATATATATATATATATATATATATATATATATATATATATATATATATATATATATATATATATATATATATATATATATATATATATATATATATATATATATATATATATATATATATATATATATATATATATATATATATATATATATATATATATATATATATATATATATATATATATATATATATATATATATATATGATTATTTATTATATATATTATATATATATATATATATATATATATATATATATATATATATATATATATATATATATATATATATATATATATATATATATATATATATATATATATATATATATATATATATATATATATATATATATATATTATATATATATATATAATATATATATATATATATAAATAACTATATATATATATATATATATATATATTATATATATATATAATATATATATATATATATATATATATATATATATATATATATATATATATATATATATATATATATATATATATATATATATATATATATATATATATATATATATATATATATATATATATATATATATATATATATATATATATATATATATATATATATATATATATATATATATATATATATATATATATATATATATATATATATATATATATATATATATATATATATATATATATATATATATATATATATATATATATATATATATATATATATATATATATATATATATATATATATATATATATATATATATATATATAAGATTTCTTTTTTTCTGGTCTGCATTGGAGAGTTTGAAAGCAACCATTACAGCGCCATGCCTTTAAGCACCGAAATTTCGATTTATTTTTCAAAGGCAAAATCTGAAAGAGAAAAAATGCAGAAAAATAAAAAGAAGAAAGAATACACGAACAAGGAGAAAGAGGAATAGAAGAAGAAGAAGAAGATAAAGGAGAATAGTATTTGAAGAGGGAGAATAAAAAGAGAAAGATTGGGAAAGAATGAGTTTGAAAAGACGAAAATGAAGGTGACAAAATCAAACATTCTAACATGAAAAGATAAATGGACTGCATGGCGCCATTTTTATTCCAGGACATTTCTTCAGTTCTGCGACTTAAATATAAATAATCTCAAGTAAAAAACCTTACAGTTTAACACAAACACATACTG
>SEYY01001353.1:7500-15000 GCA_009176605.1 Armadillidium nasatum | reverse complement strand
GAGATGAAGTAATAGAGAGAAGGATCATTGATGAAAATTAGAAAAAGAGTTGGAGAAAGGACAGATCCTTGAGGAACACCACTATTTATAGATTTATAGGATGAACGGTGGCCGTCTACAACAGCTGCTATAGAACGACCAGAAAGGAAATTAGATAGGAGGTCACAGAGAGAAGGATAGATTCCGAAAGAGGGAAGTTTGGAAATCAAAGCTTTGTGCCAGACTCTATCGAAAGCTTTCGATATGTCTAGCGCCACAGCAAAAGATTCACCGAAACCCCGAAGAGCGGAGGACCAAGAGTCAGAAAGTAGGGAAAGAAGATCACCAGTAGAACGTTCTTTACGAAAGCCATACTGGCGATCAGAGATAAGATTAGAAGAATTGAGATGTTTCCAAATCTTCCTGTTAAGGATAGATTCGAAAACTTTAGAAAGAACGGAGGTTAAAGAAATAGGACGATAGTTAGAGGGTTGAGAAGGGTCCCCCTTCTTCGGCACAGGTTGAATGAGCGCACGTTTCCAGCAAGAAGGGAAGGTCGAAGTAGAAAGGCAAAGACGAAATAGTTTACCAAGGCAGGGTGCAAGCTCGGAAGCACAAGTTTTGAGAACCACAGGAGGAATACCATCAGGACCGTACGCCTTCTTAGTGTTAAGCTCAGAGAGAGCAGAAATGACATCTTTAGAAGAAATTACAATGTTAGGCATAAATGAGTTGGAGGGGGTTGAAGGAGGAGGAATAGCTCCGGAATCGTCTAAGGTTGAATTAGAGGCAAAAGTTTGAGCGAAGAGTTCAGCTTTAGTAGAAGGTAAAATGGCAGTTGTGCCATCAGAAGAGACTAGAGGAGGGAAAGAGGAAGAAGCAAAGTTAGAGTTGACATTTTTTGCAAAATGCCAGAAAGGGCGAGATGAAGAAGAACCAGAAAGATTATTGCATTTGCGACGGAGAAAAGAGTTTTTGGTATCTCGAAGAATAGATTTTGCACGATTCCGGGATGAAATATAAGTTGCATGAGTTTCAGGAGTTTGAAGACGACGGTAATCTCTGAAGGCAGCATCCCTGCGGCGGATAGCGCGAGAACAAGCAGAGTTAAACCAAGGTTTGTTAGGTTTAGTAGAAGGGAAAGAATATGGAATGTACGCCTCCATGCCAGAGAGAATCACCTCGGTTATGCGCTCAGCACACTCCGAGGGACCCCTCCCACGAAAGCAATAATCATTCCATGGGAAATCAGAGAAGTACAACCGCAAGTCAGACCAGTTAGCAGCACCGAAGTGCCACAAACGTCTCCTCGCCGAAGGCGGGGGCCGTTCTTGCGGAAGACTTGAAGAGACAGAACAAGATACAGAGATAAGAAGGTGATCGGATGAACCCAGAGGAGGAAAGAGTTTAACAGTATAAGGAGAAGGATAAGAAGTTAAGAAAAGATCAAGTATGTTGGGTTCATCACCAAGACGGTCAGGGATACGGGTAGGGAGTTGCACCAACTGCTCAAGGTTGTTCTGGATAGAAAAGTTGAAGGCGAGTTCACCAGCTGGAGATTGAGAACTAGAGGAAAGCCATTGGCGGTGGTGAACATTGAAATCACCTAAAATGATGATTTCAGAGAAAGGAGAAGAAGAAAGAATGTGCTCTATTTTGGAGTTTAAATAGTCGAAGAATTTTTTATAGTCAGTAGAATTAGGAGATAAATAGACAGAACAAATAAATTTAGTAGTAGAATTGCAAGAGAGCTTAAGCCATAAGGTAGAAAATTCAGAAGACTCCAAATTAGAGACACGAGAACAAACAACATCGTTGCGCACATATGCGCAACAACCGCCTTTGGCTGAAAATTGAGGATAGAGACAGTAAGAGGAAACAGAGTAGGGTTTGCTGTCAGAACACTCAAACACCTGAGTTTCGGTTAGAAATAAGAGATGAGGTTTAGAAGAAGAGAGGATGGTGTTCGACAAAGTGGAAATTAGAAAAAAGACCGCGAATGTTGCAGAAATTAATGAAAAAGAAGACCGTGCATCGGGGCAAGCCGGACGCCGGGTCATGGCGGCACCATCCCCATCATCGGAGGCCGCCAACTCCCAAGTGATGATGGGGTGAGGAGGTGGAGGTTGAGGGGCATTCTTTGGATGCCGCCCCTCTAAGCATCTCCGAGGCAGCTGTTGGTTTCGCCATTTTATTTTGTTTTGTTTTAGGTAATGTAAGAGTAAGTGCATGTAAAATGTGGGAACATGTGAAGAATTGGGGTGGAGAGGTAGTTGGAGCATAGACACTAAAGTGTGAGGCGGGGGTACGCTAGAGAACCCCCTGAGAAGGTGAAAGTACACATTAAAATATAAATATAAATATAAAGTAAAATATAAGTAATAAAAATATATTTTTTATATTTTACATTTTTTTTTTATTCTCTAGCTCTTAGTAATCTATTTTATGAAAAAAAATTTCCCGAAGCTTGTTTTGTTTGTTAATTCCACTCTTTTTCTTTAAAACTGTTAAACTCTTTCCCCATTCATTGTTATGAAAAAAAAGAAGAAGTGTGGCTTGCCATTGCCAATATATATATATATATATATATATATATATATATATATATATATATATATATATATATATATATATATATATATATATATATATATATATATATATATATATATATATATATATATAAATTATTTTTTTTGATGGGCGTTTTACCTAAATAATATACTTACAGCTTTAGATATTTATTAATAATTTTGATAGTCTTTTTACCTTATTATCATTATAATTATTATCATCGTGCAAGAGGATACAACAAAAAAGATATTCTAAAAATGGCGAGTTCAATTTTAATACGTATATAATAAGCAATTTTTAGAAGTATCAGTTTTTCTAGTTTTGTAGATAAAAAGTGGAATTTGAAGTATTCTCCTTGACCTTTTTATTTGTAGTAGGAAGTTCCATTTAAAAGAAAAAGGCTTTTAAAAAGTAACTTAACTTTTCTTTTTTTCTCTCATAAATATTAACTGTTAATGTGTACTTTGAAAAACGAGGGAAAAAAGGGGAAAAATGGGAAAGAATTTATGAAAAATTCCTTCGAACTCAAATTCACTTCCTGCAAAAACTTTCGATTATATTTTTATAAGGAGGGAAAAATGGGCGTGTAGAGGGAAAAATCTTTTTTTTTTTCTTTTCCATAAACGCTGGAAAAAAAGTTACCTTTTTATTATTTACTAACAAAGTTTCGCAAGAAAAGAGATTCCAAAAATATATTTAGGTAATAAAAATATATTTTTTATATTTTACATTTTTTTTTTTTTATTCTCTAGCTCTTAGTAATCTATTTTATGAAAAAAAATTTCCCGAAGCTTGTTTTGTTTGTTAATTCCACTCTTTTTCTTTAAAACTGTTAAACTCTTTCCCCATTCATTGTTATGAAAAAAAACAAGAAGTGTGGCTTGCCATTGCATATTAAATGAATCATTTGCTTCAAAGTATTCTAAAACTTCTCTTTTTTGATGTTTAAATAATGTATAGCAAGTACAAAGCAAAACGCACAAAGCAAAGCATCTCTCCCTTGATTTACATAATGAACTCCTCTCGCATATTTCTTGGAAACATTTTTCTCTCATTCAAGGGAGAAGAGTCTCGTAAAGTGGAAAGAATTTTTTTTTTTTTTTTTTTTTTTTTTTTGAAATTATCAATAATAAATTTACTTAAATTTTGCATTTAATGTCAAATGATGATATAAATGCTTCCTTGTCATGTTTTTATTTTCATTTTTCTGTTATTTAGTAATAGTTTTTACACACACACACACACACACACACACACACACACACACACACACACACTACATATATATATATATATATATATATATATATATATATATATATATATATATATATATATATATATATATATATATATATATATATATATATATATATATATATATATATATATATATATATATATATATATATATATATATATATATATATATATATTATATATATATATATATATATATATATATATATATATATATATATATATATATATATATATATATATATATATATATATATATATATATATATATATATATATATATATATATATATATATATATATATATATATATATATATATATATATATATATATATATATATATATATATATATATATATATATATATATATATATATATATATATATATATATATATATATATATATATATATATATATATATATATATATATATATATATATATATATATATATATATATATATATAATATATAAGTGAAATAGAGGAATGGTAAGAAGTTTTTAATAAAGAACATAAAAAGACATGACCTCAAACAGCAGTTGTAAACAAAGAACAATCTACAAGAGTTAAAATTAAAGTGTCTATTTTTTTTTTTTTTTTTTTTTTTTTTTTTTTGTTTAATACGAAAAGGAATTTGTTTTTAAGTGTCGTTGTAATTGACCATATACGTCAAGTTACGTACAATTACCTCCCTTAACTAAGAACAAAACCGTTTTAAAGCCAAGTAATGTATTTTCCTCCCCTCCTTCTTCTTCTCTCAGGACTCCAATCCGTCTTCATCAAGTCTAGTGATTGTACTCTCAAAATCCCAGAGCTCATGAATCTCCCTCGTCAGGTTGCTGTTTCCCCACGCTATATTCACCTTACGACGTACGTGGCTCGCATTCCAGGTATCAAGACTGAATAAGGATTACAACAGAGCTACGAGCCATTATATTATATATTTATGAAGACTCTCAATAAAAACGCTTCAGGAATATTTCGAATTCAAATCTTAAAACTTTGGACTCTTTTCTTTCTTTTTATGAATACAAACGAAGGAATACGGATGGAATGGACTGAGTTCTATATTAGCATAGAGAACAAAAAACACTCTTGCAGAATCAACCGTATATATATATATATATATATATATATATATATATATATATATATATATATATATATATATATATATATATATATATATATATATATATATATATATATATATATATATATATATATATATATATATATTACCTCTGGTGGGCGAAGGCCAGAGGCTTACCATATTTACACCAGAGAAAGGAGCAAATCAGAATCCTGATCAGATTAAAGACCGACATGTCCCGAGACACGGCTTTTGAAGGTGCGTAAGTCATCAGAAATTGGGAAAATAGATGAACGGAGTGTGTTCCAGACTTTTTCAGTAGAGTATATGTAAGATTGAGCATAGCGGTTAAGTCTGGGGTCAGAGAATTGGACAGAGAAAGGATGAGACTGTAGAAAGACGTGTCGCACGAGCTCTTCCCTAAGGAGGAAGTATGTGCAACGAGAGAGTTCGGAAGAGCATTGTCCACTGTAATAGCGATAGTATAGAGAAAGTGACGCAACAATTCGACGGGCAAAAAGAGATTGGAGAGAATTAGTGAGAGTAGGAACAGTTGATAAGACGAAAAGGCCTAGATTCCACCTTTTCAAGGAGAGCTGAATGAGTGGAACCACCCCAGATGTGTGAGGCGTACTCTATACAGGGGCGAACAACACCCCCATAAAGAGCAAGGAACTGGAGTGGCGTAAAAAAACCACGAAGGAGCCTCAGAACACCCAACCTTTAGAAACTTGTTTAGAAAGAGAAATAATGTAATGTGGTCTTTCCAAGAAAGATCACGAGAAAAAGAAACACCGAGAATATTGAGGACAGATGAAGGTTTGAGTTAAGTGTTTTCAATGAAGATTTCATAGTTGTGTGGCAAGATTGTGTCTAGTATTATTATATATATATATATATGTTGATAATATATATATATATATATATATATATATATATATATATATATATATATATATATATATATATATATATATATATATATATATATATATATATATATATTATATATATTATATATATATATGTATATGTATGTGTGTGTGTGTGTGTCTGTCTGCAATTATACTTGTCTTTTTTTTTTCATTAAGTTGAATGTTCTAATGGAATATCTGACCATGAACAGGAAAGATGCGAAAAACCTCACTAGACAAGACTAATGGATGAACACCATGAAAAATATATATTTTGTTACAGAAAGAAATAATTTAAAACAGCTTTTATGTGTTTCAAAAAAAATGAGAGAAAAAAAGTACAAATTAGTTTAATTAGATAAATAAATAAATAAATAAATAAATTTAAAAATAAAAATTCAAATAAACTTTTATGTAAACAAATGGAAAGAAATATAAATTTACTAATTATTATTATTATTATTATTATTATTATTATTATTATTATTATTATTATTATTATTATTATTATTTTAAACTTTTAAAAGACTAATTTTGTATATTTTACATTAAAATTGGTATGAGAGATACTTTTTATGATCTACACAAGTTAAAAATTCAAAAATAAACTATATATCACCTTTAAATAGGAAACAACGACAACAACAAAAACAACAACAATAATAAAAATAATGATAATAATAATAGTAATAATAATAAAAATAATAATAATAATAATAATAATAATAATAATAATAATAATAATAATAATAATAAAAATAATAATAATAATAATAATGATTAAAATAATGATTGAATAATAATAATAATAATAATAATAATAATAATAATAATAATAATAATAATAATAATAATAAATAATAATATAATTATAATAGTAATAATAAGTATCATAACAACAACAGTAACTAATAATATATAATAATAATAATAATAATAATAATAATAATAATAATAATAATAATAATAATAATAATAATAATAATAATAATAATAATAATAATAATAATAATAATAATAATAATAATAATAATAATAATAATAATAATAATAATAATAATAATAATAATAATAATAATAATAATAGTAATAAGAATAGCCAGGTGAGCATAAATTCGTGCAAATCCGCTTTATTTTAATTATAAGCATTATGCAAATTAATAATTAAACGCCCGAGATCGTCTGTAGCTTTGTTTGTTCACACATCTAATTAGAGTCCGCTGGTTCGAGTTCGAGGTTCCCATGCGCAGAGGCAATTATATTTAAATTCGTGCGCATGCGCATCATCTGTCGACTTAAGTGAGTGAGTCTCTTTGTTTGTTTTTCTTTCTTTCTTTGAAGTGGGAAGAAAACAATTAAAGTATGTTAATTTCATGATAAACTTTCTTTTTATTATTATTATTATTTATTATTATTTTTATCTTTCTTTATATTTTTAACTTTAAACTTGTCTAACGTTTTTCAAAATATTAAAAAGAAAAATACTTTTATTATATATATATATATATATATATATATATAATATATATATATATATATATATATATATATATATATATATATATATATATATATATATATATATATATATATATATATATATATATATATATATATATATATATATATATATATATATATATGATTATTACAGTGACTCAAGGACTAAGTGCTA
>SEYY01001352.1:10000-15961 GCA_009176605.1 Armadillidium nasatum | reverse complement strand
ATATGACATATATATATATATATTATATATATATATTATATATATATATATATATATATATATATATATATATATATATATATATATATATATATATATATATATATATATATATATATATATATATATATATATATATATATATTATATATATATATATATATATATATATATATATATATATATATATATATATATATATATATATATATATATATATATATATATATATATATATATATATATATATATATATATATATATATATATATATATATATATATATATATATATATATATATATATATATATATATATATATATATAATATTAATATATATTCAGAAAAAGTAATTAATGTATATTTTTTTTTTTTTTACAGAACACCGCCACTCACGGGCATAGCCCTTTTACAAGGAGGGGGCACAAGTAGTAATAAAAAAAAAACATTCAAACACAGACCTAACGCAACGCACATCCCTCAGGTAGGCACAGAAAGAAGCCTTGAAGAGAGGAAGATTAAATACAGGAGGAAAAATAGATGAAGGTAAAGACTTCCACAGAACAGAGGTGGCTGGAAAGAAGGAGGCACCACAACGGGCTAGCCTGGGGTTTCCTACATCCACACAAAATTGGTGCGAAAGCAGGGCACCCCTTGTGCAACGAGGACGACGTAACGGTAGAGGAATGCGAGAGGCCAGTTCCCTCGAGCACCTTCCATTGTAGTACCTATAGAAAAGGGATAGTGCGCCAACGTCACGTCGCAGAGATAGTGGGTCAAGAGAGTTAGAAAGTAGGGGACAGTTTATTAATCTCTTAGCTTTAGACTCAATCCTATCCAGAAGAGAGGAGGAGCCGGAGCCCCCCCAAATGTGAGAACAGTACTCCATACAAGGGCGAATAAGACCCTTATATATTTGGGGTAACTATTCAGAAGAAAAAAATTCACGCAACCTGAACAGAATTCCCAGCTTTTTAGAGGCCGCTTTAGCAACCATTGTGATTTGAGGTTTCCAAGACAGTTTATTGTTTATGTTAAGACCAAGAATGTTAATGTTATTTAGAGGTGAGACGGGAGAGCCATCGGAGAAGATAGGAAAGTTAGGAGGTGTTTTTGAGAGGGAGATGTGAAGAAGTTGAGTTTTTAAAGAGTTTAATTTCACAAGGTTGCTATGTCCCCACCGGGAAATCCCATCCAGATCGGCAAGAATAGAATCGGAAAGTTGAAGATGAGAAGACACTCTAGAGGCAAAAGAGGGAGCAGATTTGAAATGAGTAGAAGAATGTAGAGTTGAGTCATCAGCATAAGAGTGAACAGAGTTAGAAGTGCAGTTGAGAAGATCGTTTATGAAAAGTAAGAATAAGGTTGCAGATAAAACAGAGCCCTGAGGAACAAACACCACAGTTGACAGAAAAAGAGGAAGAGGTCACCCCATCTACAAGTGCCGAAATGGAACGATCTGAGAGAAAACTAGACAAAAGTAAGCAAAGGGAAGGAGGAAACCCAAAGGAAGGGAACTTGGAGAGCAGTGACGCATGCCATACCCGGTCAAAAGCCTTGGATATGTCAAGCGCCACCACACAAGACTCCCCGAAGTCCCTAAGGGCAGAAGACCATAGATCAGTAAGATAGGAAAGTATGTCACCAGTTGACCTCGAGCGTCGAAAGCCATACTGGTGATCAGAGAGAAGAGAATGAGACTCCAAATGATCCAGGAAATGAGAGTTGAGGAGAGTTTCAAAAATTTTAGACAGAACACAAGTGAGAGCTATAGGTCGATAGTTAGAAGGGTCAGAGCGGCTACCCTTTTTCGGGATCGGTTGAACAAATGCACGCTTCCAGCAATGAGGAAAAGTGTTAGTAATATATATATTATATATAATATATATATATATATATATATATATATATATATATATATATATATATATATATATATATATATATATATATATATATATATATATATATATATATATATATATATATATATATATATATATATATATATATATATATATATATATATATATATATATATATATATATATATATATATATATATATATATATATATATATATATATATATATATATATATATATATATATATATATATATATATATATATATATATATATATATATATATATATATATATATTATTATTTTTTTTTAATTTTCTATTTTTTTTTTTTTTTTTAGAAGTTCAAATTTATTTTTTGCTTCATTTCAATCATTTTGTTACTGTTCTATATATAAAAATATATTGCATTTTTCATTATTCATTAGTTATTATTTCACTATTGATTCATTATTGTAATAAAAAAAACAAATAAACCAAAAAAAACAAAAAAATTTTTAGTTATAATATATATATATATATATATATATATATATATATATATATATATATATATATATATATATATATATATATATATATATATATATATATATATATATATATATATATATATATATATATATATATATATATATATATATATATATATATATATATATATATATATATATATATATATATATATATATATATATATATATATATATATATATATATATATATATATATATATATATATATATATATATATATATATATATATATATATATATATATATATATATATATATATATATATATATATATATATATATATATATATATATATATATATATATATATATATATATATATATATATATATATATATATATATATAGTATGCAGGAGGAAGTTGTTCGAAATATTAATGGAAACTTAGTTGAAAGTGAAATTACTGAGGGGTATCAAAGATTTTATGCAAAGTGTAGATCAAGAGAAAGGGTGAAGAGGGAATTATTGGATTGGTTTAGCATAGGGGTGGGATTGAGACAAGGGTGTGTAATGTCGCCAAGGCTATTTGTTCTATTGATGGATGGTGCAGTTAGAGAAATGAATAGAAAAGGGAAGGGTATTATGTTGAGAAATATGGAGGGTGAATGTGATGTGTATGTTTTACTTTTTGCAGATGATGTAGTGTTGGTGGTAGAATCTGGAGAAAAGCTTAGAATACTTGTGAGAGAGTTTGAGGGGAAATGGGCAAACATGACACTAAAAGTCAATTCCAGCCAAAATTAAAGTTATGTTAATTGGAGGTGGGGATGAGATGTGGAAGGAAGGAATATGGGGTAAAGAAGTGGAGGGGGAGGAAACTTGAGAAGATGGATGAATTCAAATATCTAAGAATGTTGGTGGAAGGTAATGGTTTGACGGAAAGAGAAATAAAGAATAGAGTGGTAAAGGAAATGAAAGTGTTGGGGGGCCCAATAGAAGTATGGAAGAAAGGAAAAATTTCGAAAGAAATAAAGACAAGAATGTTAGAATATATATGTTTACCCTCTGTAATATATGTGTATGAAACATGTATAAGCGCTCGGGCGAGAAAAAGTTTGAATGTCTTTGAAATGAAATGTTTGAGAACTATATGTAAATCGAGAAGGATTGATAGGATTAGAAATTGAAGAATAAGGGAGATGTGTAAATGGAAGAGGAGTGTACTGGATAGAGCGAAGGATGGTGTGCTAAAATGATTTGGACATATGTATAGAATGAATGAGGACAGAATGGTGGGCAAGGTACTTAGATCTAAGGTGGATGAGGGTAGGGGGCGTTGAAGGCCAAAGTGGAGATCAATGAATGGAGTGAGAGAAATTTTGGGTGGAAGGAATTTGAATTATGAAGATGGTAGTAGACTTGGGAGAACAGAGTGAAATGGAGGGCGGTGGTGAAAGGGGTTGAAAGGTAAGAATGATTATGTTTGTGAATTAAATGTGGCGGGCGATTCCCCGCGAAAGTTGGAAAGGTGATAGCGAAATAACTAAATAATAAATATAAATAAATATATATATATATATATATATATATATATATATATATATATATATATATATATATATATATATATATATATATATATATATATATATATATATATATATATATATATATATATTAAAAAAATTATAATTTCATATGGCTAAAAATGTTAAAATCATATAGCTAAAATTTCAGCACTAAATATAAAATTGAAAGTTACTATTCTTTAAAAATTCAGTTCTCATTTTGAAGTCGTAATGACAAGTTATCATTTCGAATCCGCAAAGGAAAGTTCAAATTTTGTTGTCATTAAGATTATCTTAAATAAAATCATCGAATAGATTTCAAATTGAAAAGGTCTATTAAACTTTAATTGTCAAAAAAGTTCTTAGACATTTCATTCAAAATATAGTAAACATATCGTTTGATATAAAATAAATTTAACTATTTAATCTGTCGATTATATATTGTTTCAATAGATTATTCGAGACATTACTGCAGTGAAGAGTGAATAAAAGTTCTGGACGAGGGGGATTGGTACACTCTACTAATTCCCGTGTGAGGAAATAAATATTTCTCAAGAAAAGAAGAATCTTTTCTATTAAGATCTGCATGAGTAAGTTCTTCTATTGTGTTCTTGCGTTTAGAAGTTGTTCATAATCTCATTCTTAACTAAGATCTGTTTTTTTATATCGCATTTACAGAGATGCTCTTTTGAATACAAGTTAATCTTATGCAAATTTGTGAGAAACCAACCTTGACTCTTGGTTCGGATTATATCAAATTTATCTCCTGTTAATTCTGCAAAATATACCATCTTTGTTTTTATTAACTTTTCATTTCATATCCTAAATTTAATAATATATATATATATATATATATTATATATATATATATAATATATATATATATATATATATATATATATATATATATATATATATATATATATATATATATATATATATATATATATATATTTATATATATATATATTATATTATATATATATATATATATATATATTTAAAATATATAATATATATATATATATATATATATATATATATATATATATATAATATATATATATATATATATATATATATATATATATATATATATATATATATATAACACGAAAGATAAATAAGAAGTATATTCAGCATCTTGCAAATGAAATCAACATTTCGAAGATTTGTGTTTGTCTTGCAAAGTGTCAAGGAAAGAGGAACATCTCTAGTCCTCCTATGAGGAATCTCAAGCGTTCCAAATCCTTCAACGAGGGGACTGCCCCCATGTTCAGGAATTCCCGAGTTCGAAAACCCCTCTACAAGAGAGAGAGGGCTCCGACTCCCACTCCTCTTGAGGAATTTCTGAGTTCCGAAAGCACTTGCAGGGTTACCTCCGGAACTCAGGAACCTGAAATAGGAAGGAGTATGCCTAATATGAACTTCCATGATTGTCAAGAAAAAGTCATGAAAATCGAAGGGGGAGATAGGGGGTTACACATCAAAAGGTGGGCCCTGACCTTCCATAAAAAGTATGGAAGGTCTCGGGGCAAAAACACCAACTCAAAGAGTCTCACCATAGATCGTGAGGTCTTGGAGAATCTACAGATAACCCACCAGATGTTACCATGACTCTGGTTCGAATTTCAGGTAAATTTCAGGTAAATTGTTTTCATGGAATTTCGTTAAAAAACCTTCAGAAAGGTTTTAGAAAAGAACTTGAGGTGAATTACTTTCAAGTTCACCTTCAAAAGGCTTAGGAAAGAGCATGGGAAGCAGGAGTACCGTCCTATCTACCGTTAATATCGGTAGATAAACCGTTAATATAGACCGTTAATACAGCTCTGCCTTTCGATATAGGGGTATATATATATATATTATATATATATATATATATATATATATATATATATATATATATATATATATATATATATATATATATATATATATATATATATAGGGGAGGATGTAGTGTCCTCCAAAGAGATAGAAAGACCCTCCAATGGGCATAATCGAGTGGTAAAAGGACTGGCTAGAACATTCCGTTTCAATACAATGCCCTT
>SEYY01001352.1:0-2500 GCA_009176605.1 Armadillidium nasatum | reverse complement strand
CAAATTGTTGATGGATATATATCGTTGATATTTTTTCAATAGTATCGAAAAAATGTTGATAATATTTTTCCGTCGATATATATCCTTAATATTGAATCAACGATATTTTATTTTATTTTTAATTCTAAATATTTTCAGCAGTTTTCTTTTTTTATAAAATAAAATTTAAGCAAAATATGTGTACTTTTCAGGCGGGTCCAAATTGCATGATGGGGACATTTTGTCTGACTCAGGAGGAGGATAGAAGGAGGTCAGATCATATAAAAGAGGAAGAGGTCCATAGGCATATTTTCATAAAATATACAATTTTCATAAAATATACTTATTGCGTATTTTACTTTTCAAATTAGATACTTATAAAAAGTAATGAAAGTATCCTACATATTACAGGACAACACTAGTTTTGATGTTAAGGTTAAATCTTTAATTAAATTTTAGTTTAATCTGAAATTAGAAATGTTTAAGTTTATGTACGAAGATTTCTACTTTATTCGAAGTTTTATTCCCTCTGTAAAATCACCTCCACTGCTAATTCAAGGGCCATGGTTAGTGTTTACTTTATATAAAAATATATATATATATATTATATATATATATATATATATATATTTTATATATATATATATATATATATATTATATATATATATAAATATATATATATATATATATATATATATATTATATATATATATATATATATATATATATATATAATATATATATTATTATATATATATATATATATATATATATATATATATATATATATATATATATATATATAATATATAAAAATAAATTTTAAAACAGGTAGTATCGAGGGCAATTTGAAATTTTTTAAAATATCAATTATCGATATATCGATATTTTTTTATATATCGGCATCTCTAGTTTAAGTTTTAACTTTTAATTACCTTGTACCACATAAAAGTAATAAAATTTGGATGATTAAATAAGAAAAAAACTGAAAAATAAGCCCAAAATTGTTTTTTACGAAAAATGACAAAGCGCAAACTGGTAAGCGCTATTTTCAAAAAACTTAGATAGAGCGCAAATTGCGCTTTTGCGCTCTTAAAAAAGTTGTTAAGAGCAAAAATCCGAAATTTAGCGCACATTTTCGAAATTTAGCGCAAACGCAAAAGCGCAAAATTTTTACCTAAAGCGCAAATTGTGCTTTTGCGCTTTGCACTCTCATTTGCGCTTATGCCCACCTCTAATATATATATATATATATAATATATATATATATTATATATATATATATATATAATAATAATATATATATATATATATAATATATATATATATAATATATAATAATATATATATATATATATATATATATATATATATATATATATATATATTATATATATAATATATATATATATATATATATATAATATATATATATATATATATATATATATATATAATATACAATTATTAAGTGCTAATTTGGTTCGCACTGAGATATTTATTTAAATATTCTTTCTCCCTAATAATCACTTTTTATAAAACACAGATATTAAAAACAGCTTTATTAGTAACATAATATTTCTTTTAAGTTATGACAAATCCTAGCTTTCGTGAGCATTTTCGCTCCACCTCTTTCAGGGTGTGTCAAGAAAAGAATTGTTGTTGTGACCTATTCCTCAATTATGAATCCTGAGCTGGTTGGTTGTTTGATTCATTACTTCCTGCCCATTTCTCCAAAGTCCGCTTAATGCTGTCACACGAAGAGGAATGCTTCAAGTAGTTGTTCGTGATACTATCTAATTTGTAGTTTCCAGTGTCTCGATTAAAGTTTATACTGTTTTTAATTGCGAAGGATTCGTAAAATTTTCGGAAGTTATGATTGTTGATATATTTTAGTGTTTCGAAGTTGTCTATTTAATCATATGTCCTTTTTTTGCAGATGGGAAATTAATGGTGAAAGCTGATTATATGTGCGAAGGTCATATGAGTGTTGGTATCTACGTCTCTTGATGTCTGTGGTTTCTCCTATATATATTTCTTTACATGAGTTGCATGGAATTCCATAGATGGCGGATTGCAACTCATGTAAAGAAATATATATAGGAGAAACCACAGACATCAAGAGACGTAGATACCAACACTCATATGACCTTCGCACATATAATCAGCTTTCACCATTAATTCCCATCTGCAAAAAGAAGGACATGATTAATATAGACAACTTCGAAACACTAAAATATATCAACAATCATAATTTCCAAATTTTACGAATCCTTCGCAATTAAAACAGTATAAACTTTAATCGACACACTGGAAACTACAAATTAGATAATATCACGAACAACTACTTAAAGCATTCCTCTTCGTGTGACAGCATTAAGCGGACTTTGGAGAAATGGGCAGGAAGTAATGAATCAAACAACCAACCAGCTCAGGATTCATAATTGAGGAATAAAGTCACAACAACAATTCTTTCTTGACACACCCTGAAAGAGGTGGAGCGAAAATGCTCCACGAAA
>SEYY01001351.1:25000-27500 GCA_009176605.1 Armadillidium nasatum | reverse complement strand
AGGATAGACTCGAAAACTTTAGAGGGAACGGAGGTCAAAGAAATATTATGGTAGTTGGAGGGTTGAGAGCGGTCCCAAATTCTTCGGCACAGGCTGAATGAGCGCACGTTTCCAGCAAGAAGGGAAGGTTGAAATAGAGAGACAAAGAGAAAGAGTTTACCAAGGCAGGGTGCAAGCTCGGAAGCACAAGTTTTGAGAACCACAGGAGGAATACCATTAGGACCGTACGCCTTCTTAGTATTAAGCTCAGAGAGAGAGCTGTAATGCATCTTTAGATTAAATTCTAATTTTAGGTACAATTCAGTTGGAGGGGGTTGAAGGAGGAGAAATAGCTTCGGAATCGTCTAAAGTTGAATTAGAGGCAAAAGTTTGAGCGAAGAGTTCAGCTTTAGAAGAAGGTAAAACAGCAGTTGTGCCGTCGGAAGATATTAAAGGAGGGAAAGAGGAAGAAGCAAAGTTAAAGTTGACATTTTTTTGCAAAATGACAGAAAGAACGTGAAAAGAGGAACCAGAAAGATTGCCCTTTCTACGGAGAAATGAGTTTTTAGTGTTGCGAAGGATAGATTTTGAACAATTCCGGAATGAAATATAAGTAGAGTGAGTTTCTGGAGTTTGAAGACGACAGTAATCCTCTGAAGGCAGCATCCCTGCGGCGGATAGCGCGAGAACAAGCAGAGTTAAACCAAGGTTTGTTAGGTTTAGTAGAAGGGAAAGAATATGGAATGTACGCCTCCATGCCAGAGAGAATCACCTCGGTAATGCGTTCTGCACACCCCGAGGGACCCCTCCCACGGAAGCAATATTCATTCCACGGGAAATCGAAGAAGTACGGCGCAAGTCCGACCATCTTGCGGCACCGAAGTGCCACAAACGTTTCCTTTCAATAGAAGGGGGTCTTTCCTGCGGAAGACTTGAAGAGATAGAAGAGGATACAGAGAGATAAGAAGGTGATCGGAGGAACCCAGAGGAGGAAAGAGTTTAACAGTATAAGAAGAAGGATTAGAGGTTAGGAAAAAGTCCAGAATGTTGGGTCCTCTCCAAGACGATCAGGGATAAAAGTATTGAGCTGCACCAACTACTTAAGGTCGTTTTGGATAGCGAAAGGGAAGGCACGTTTACCAGCTGTATCGTGAGAACTAGAAGAAAGCCATTGGCAGTGGTGAACATTGAAATCACCTAATAAGATGATTTCAGAGAAAGGAGAAGAAGAGAGAATGTGCTCTATTTTGGAGTTTAAATAGTCGAAGAATTTATGATAGTCAGTAGAATTAGGAGATAAATAAACAGAACAAATTAATTTAGTCGTAGAATGGCAAAAGAGCCTAAGCCATAAGGTGGAAAATTTGGAAGACTCCAAATTAGAGACACGAAAACAAACGACATCGTTGCGCACCTATGCACAGCAACCACCATTGGCTAAAAATTGAGGATAGAGACAGAAGGAGGAAACAGAATAGGGTTTGCTATCAGAACGCTCAAACATCTGAGTTTCGGTCAAGAATAAGATGTGAGGTCTAGAAGAAGAGATGTAATGTTCAACAAAGTGGAAATTAGAGTGCAGACAGCGAATGCTGCAGAAATTAATGAAAAAATAGACCGTGCATCAGGACAAGCCGGCAGCTGTCTTGGTTGCACCAGCCCCATCACCGGAGGCCATCAACTCTCAAGTGGTGATGGGGGAAGGGGTGGATGAGAGGCTATATTTGGAAGCCGCCCCCGGGGCTTCTCCGAGGCTACTTTTTTTGAGGCCATCATTTAGTTGTTTTTTTTTAATTCTTTTTAAAGGGTGTCTGTATTAATGTTTTGTGTGTGCGAAGGAGAGTTTACTCCGTGTAGAAGAAGGTGAGCGCGAAATGGAACGAACCATTGGGCACCGGGATGAGATGGGAAGTACCCTTAGCATCCCACATACCCAATGGGGGTAATCTCATCGCCTCGGTAGCGCTACTTCCCTCCCCCATATAAGGGGTTTACTTTAGCGGTTTTTCGCTTTCCCTTAGTTATCCTAATATATATATATATATATATATATATATATATATATATATATATATATATATATATATATATATATATATATATATATATATATTTTGTAGGAAACTTTCATTACTTTTCATAAATATTTAAATTTAAATGGAAAATATATGGCATTGGTATATTTCGTAAAAATTTGTTTTCCTTTTCTTTTTTCTACTTATTTTGTATCTGACTTCGGTTCCTCCCTTCTTCTGAGTCAGACAAGACGTCTCCATCAGCTAATATGTACGCGCATGAAAAATAAACTTTTAAATATTATTTTAAACTTTAAAAAGAGAGCAAAAAACTGTTCACACTTTTTAAAGAGGTAACAAATAAGCAAATAAATAAATGAATAAAAATATCGATGATTCGATACTGAAGGTAAAATACCAATATATTGGAAGAAATAAAATATTCGATATTATCGTGAAAAAATAAAAAAAAATATCGATTTATATATCTTTATCTTTTACATTCT
>SEYY01001351.1:17500-20000 GCA_009176605.1 Armadillidium nasatum | reverse complement strand
TAAAAATACCTACAGAACGATATAAGAATTACGTAAAGGAAAAGGAGAAAGACCTAGATTAACCTAAAATTGCAGTTATGAAATACGGATAGAAAAAGAATTCAACATCAAGAAGGATAAAGATTACAGTTGTAATGAGTGATTTAGTACATGAAGCAATAGGTTATTTTGTGAACTTCGTAAATCAACATCACATGTATGGGGCATACTCAATTAATGCTATCAAGTGTTTATAATATTTTAAAATTTTATGAGATAAAGTAGCTTATGATATCATAGAATGAAACTACTTAATGAAAAATAGTTTCAGATATGTTACCAAGTGTTTATAATGCATGATTGTAAATTATGAATGAACAAAAAGTGAAATTCTAGAACTTAAAACGGAGAAGGTTGAAACTCGAGAAGCGACTGAAAGACTCAGTGTATGAAAATGCAAAGGTTGAAAAATTTAAATTGAAGATTTAGACATCTTAAAACGGTAAAGATAGAAATCGTTAAACGGAAAAGGTTTATTGTGCATAATGCTTAATGTTAGGAACCTGAAAAGATATTTTGAGTCGATATATGTTTATGCTTGTGTGTGTTTATGTGTGTCTGTGTGTGAGTGAGTGAAAGAGTGTATGTTTATATATTAGGGCTGATCGTTTTCAAGTTTTATTCTATTAACGCTTCCTAAGATCCTAAGAGGTGTAAAAAAAGCTGTGCATGCATGAGAAATTACTCTTTCTAAAATTTTGGCAGCGTAGCTTTTCATTTATTGCCCCCGGCAGGGATTCTCAAATCTCAAAATTTATTGGAAAAGGATACTATATTTTAAGCGTCATAAATCGTTTCCATTGCTTTAAATTTACTTCTACAGAATAAGCTTTTTTTTAAAAAAAAAACTCAAATTATGTCTATTAAAAGCATTTTCTTTTGAGACGTTATCTTCTACCCCCGGCGATAGACTAAAACTTCTAAGAATTAATAGTTAAAAGTATATTTTGATATACACCAAAATAAATAAAAGTCGTAAGAACGAAGTTAATGAGCCACCTCTAACAACTCAATGGCGACTCAGTTATGTGTTTCTAACTTTCAGCATATGCCCTTTCTCATCCAATTCTGGCCCACTGAATAAGTTGCCTTTTTTACAGTGGCTGACGTATTTGCTATTGCTTTATTTTCATTAATTGGAATTTGCGTTTAAAGGTTTTAAACATACTTGCGTAATGGCTCTCAATATATAAAGATCTCATGTATGTCCTATATTTGATGCAGCTAATGATTTGAATTCGCTGTGTGTGCCTACTATTTGTGATGTTTTGATAAAAATGGAGTTGAAATCATCTAAGATGTTGTTTGTAATAAACTCATGGATCTGTGGTATCTAACTTCAATTCCAACTGTTTTGGGAACATGGATAAATCAGATGCTGCAATATTGTCACCAAAATCGTGAGAGGTTCATGAAATCACTGAAAGCGATATAAAAGAGCAATCAAATACTCAAAAATTTTGAGAACTTTAAAATAAAAGTTAAATACACATTATTTAACATTTTGGCATGTAAATTTGCAGGATCTGGAAAAATGAAGCTACCCTACTGAACGACGACCACCAAAAGTAGAAAATCTTTTCTTTACTTGATCGAAGAGTTGATCGAAAAATAGTAATAGGTTCATTGGATGTTGTAACAACAAGGAAAAATAAGAAGATTTGGCAAGAAGATTGGCAAGATTGAATCAAGAAGGAAAAAAAGAACCTCAAGAGGAGTTCATATGTTTTCAAAAAGAAAAGAGATCTTCTGGTGATGATAATTTGTTTTTAATATCATCATCGTCTGTTGATATAAAATTGAGCAAAAAAATCTGATGAGAAAACGAAATTAATAAAATTTTAGGCCCTTTGTGAGGCATGTGATTATTGTACTGGTGTTTCAGACAAAGCAGCTGCCTTATTTCATTTTTTTGATAAAAGAGGTTGGTTCGATAAAGGAGAGCGATAAAAGTTTAGTGATTGATCTGAATATGATCAGAAGACCTAGGAAAATAATTATTTCTGTGAATCAGCAAGACATGATAACAAGACACCTGGGAATCATTTTTTGACGAGAGTAAAGATAAAGATATATATAAATATATATATACTATATATATATATATATATATATATATATATATATATATATATATATATATATATATATATATATATATATATATATATATATATATATTATATACACTCTTATCTCCGTATTTTGTTCTGTCTCTTCAAGTCTTCCGCAAAAACGGTATCCGCCATCGGCAAGGAGACGTTTCCAGCACTTCGGTGCTGCTAGCTGGTCTGACTTGCGGTTGTACTTTTCTCATTTCCTATGGAATGATCACTGCTTTCGTGTGAGGGGTCCCTCGGAATGTGCTGAGAGCATAACCGAGGTGATTCTCTCTGGCATGGAGGCGTACATTCCATATTCTTTCCCTTCTACTAAACCTAACAAACCTTGGTTTAACTCT
>SEYY01001351.1:0-10000 GCA_009176605.1 Armadillidium nasatum | reverse complement strand
GGATTGGATTTTCACGGTGCGATCGCCTCAACCTTGTGAAATTCAACTCTTTAATTAAAAACTCAACTTCTTCCCATCTTCTTCACCAAAACGCCTCCACAATTTTCCCATATCCTTCGACGGCTATCCCGTCTTCCGTGTAAGCAATATTAAAGTGAGACTTTATCTTTTTTTCAACCTTTTTTTTTATGGAGATGAGAGTATGACGAATTTAAAGGATAAACATTAGTGCATATATTTAGAGAACATCAGACGGATCGTTGTCTTTTTTATATAGGGGATCAAACCCCTATCTATAACTATTTTCACTTTTTTCACTAAATCCTTAATAAAATATAAAATATATTATGTTTCCTTATCTTTTTCCTTTTAAAGATTTTGAAAAATATGTAGAAATCAAATGAACGCATGATTTTAATAATAGGTGATGGCTTAGATGGTTTACATCCTGCCCAAAATCTTCGGAAGTTGTTAAATTTTAATTTTTTTAAAAAAATTTTAACTTCAAATGAATATTAAATTGTAATCCGCAATTTTTTGGGATCAGATAGATGTATTTATTTTCCTCTAACTGTCTCTAATTCAATAAAAAATGTTTGAATATGATCGTTGTCTTCGTTTTTTTTTGGGAGGGGCAAATTTTTATCTCTGAAAAGTGCTATTTTGAGAAAATCGCATAAACGTAAAAATCATAATGTTATTTATAAAGTACATACAACGTTTGAATGGTCATATCTCAGGAACCAGTTGGAGTTATGAAAAACTAATTACATATATGGAATCTGCTTATTATTTCCTATAAGAATATAACAAAAAAAGTTTTGAATTTATTAAAAAAAAATTTTTTTTCAAGTTGCCGTATATCGCCAAACTCAAGGTCATTCAACAAGTATTTCTTGAAAAGTCTTTTTCTCAGGAACCGCTTTGAATTAGGAAAAACTAATTACAGATTTGGAATCATCATATATTTTACTAAAGAACTGATGAAAAAAAATTTACACCAAAAGTTAGTGTCCTTACTTCGGAGGGTTCCACTTTGAGATTTTTTTTAGTGGATATATCTCGGTAACTATTTGGAATTATGGAAAACTAATTACACACCTGGACTCTGCGTATTATTTTCTATAAAACTGTCGTAATAAAATTTTTAAAGTAAAAAAAAAAAAAATTCCTTTGAGAGTGATTTGCCGACAATTTGAAGATCATTGACAGGTGTCACTTGAAAAGTCTTTTTCTCAGAAACTATTCGGAACTATAAAAAACTACATACAAATTTGGAATCAGCATAGATTTTACTATAAAATTGATGAAAAAAAATAAAAATATTCCCCCCAAAAGTTGGGGTCTTTTCAATGGGGGTCCCCCTTTGAAATTTTTTGAGTGGTCATATCTCGGTAATTACTTGGAAATATGAGAACTAATTACATATTTGGAATCAGCAGAACATTTGCTATATGAATACGGAAAAACAATTATAGATCTATAAAAAAAGAATTTTCTGGGTGGACATGAGTAATGCACCTATTTTCAAGGTCATTCGACAGGTGTTAATTAAAAAGTCTTTTTCTCTGGAACCACTTGGAATTTTAAAAAACTGATTATAGATTTGGAATCGGCATAGATTTTACTATATAATTGATTGAAAAAAAAGTTTACTAATACATTTCACCCCTTAAAAGTACGAAAATCCAGTTGAAGCCTCCCCTTAACATTCTTGGTCTTAACATAACAAAACACTTCTTGGAAACCTCATATCACAATGACATAGAACCGACAGTTCTTGAAATTTGATATAAACGTGTTTATAATTAAAAATGCACCTACCCCAAACCCTTTGTTTGAAATGATGAAATAAGTTGCAGTTGAAGACATTAAGATCACTAGTGAATAAATGACTGGATATTTGAGTATTAATTAAAAAGATATAAAGTGTTTTAATTAAAGTCTGATATTTAGTTTTCCAAGGATCTGAAATTAGCAAGATGGCTGTTGACTTTGATAAAATGATTAAAATTTTTTCCTTTCAGTCCCTCTTCTCTCCTTCGAAAACGCAACATTGCCCCTTAAACAATCTCACATTCTCAAACCTTATTATAACCTCAAAAGTAAACAAATACTTTAGATAATTATTTCCCGTCAAACAACTTTGAATTTAAAAAGTCTAAAATTTATTAATTTTTTAAAAATAAATAATTAAAAATAAAAACGATAACTGAAACACACACACACACACCTAGAAAGAGAGAATACAATAAAAATAATTCATATATAAATTGACTTACAAGAGACTTGGGTAGCAAATTATTTCCTTTTAATTTTTAATTGATATATTTATTCATCTGTTATTAACACTATATATCCGTCACTGTACTTCAGTTTATAAGATACAATTATCAAGAAAATTTATGAATCTTATTGTAAATGCAAAATTTTTGTTACATTTGCTATTTTGAATGCAAGCTGGATATTATTTTAGCATAGGTTTTTTTTTTTATTTTGTGTTTACTCTATTCAAATGCATAACTCGCGAACGTTTGTATAAACTCTTCCTCTGCATCCCCCTGCTAATGAATAGTTGGAGAAATAATTCAAAACTACTAAATTATTCATATGAATAACATTTATTTAATGTAGAACCACGGTCTAATTTAATAAAGTCACAAGCCCTCTCAACCTGTTAGTTTATTTTCCTCTAGTTCTTTTTTAAGAATAAGAAAAAGAATTGAAATATCTTTCTCCTTTTTATGTTAATTCAGATTTGCACATTAAAAGACTTACTTTAGCATTAATTTATCACTAATTGCAAATAAAAAATTAACATTAACCTAGAAGAATTTTTTTACTGTATATTTTGGATTTAGGCTTTTCTGGAGAAACTTATGCTAATGGATTACAGATAAGCACATTGACACTTGGAGCGATTTTGGGAATCACTATCTCATTGTATTTATTTATACCAATGTTATATCCTCTAAAACTTATCAGTACTAATGAGGTAAGTGTGAAATCAAAATTTTTATAAGCTTTGGACTTAGCGAATATATATATATATATATATATATATATATATATATATATATATATATATATATATATATATATATATATATATATATATATATATATATATATATATATATATATATATATATATATATATATAAAGAAAATTGTAAATGTTAAGGCATAGAAAGTAGAATTGGCCAAGGACAATCGCATGATATCTGAATGAAATGCTTCAACTGTTGGGAGTACGTTGAAAATTTTCATTTAGCTATTAGAACATTAATAAAATTTGTATTTTTTGTTGATATTTTATTACATTACTATCTAGTCTATTAAATCTGTGAAAAGAATTAATTTCTTATAAAAAGAGGAAGTGACTTAAAATTTGTATGAAAATGATTTTCTTGTAAGGTCAATCAATAAGTGAAACGCAATGAAATTTGAGCTGCTGAGAAAAGAAGAGGGATTCAAATGCTGTATAAAAAATTACGAAATTTTTTAAAGATTATTATTATTATTATTATTATTATTATTATTATTATTATTATTATTATTATTATTATTATTATTATTATTATTCAATTAATTTCGGTCTTTTTCTAAGATATTTGATGAATATGTTAAAAATAGACTGCATTGATAGCTCTAGTTTTAAATATCCAAACAGATAACCAGTTCTAGTGTCAGTGACTCTTAATTCTCAGAGTAATAATAAAATATTTCTTTTTGAATCATTCTAGTACTGACTGGATTTTAAATTATTATTTGTTAACAGTTATTCTAATTTTTTTTTTTTTTTTTTTTTTTTTTTTTTTGAATTAGCTGTTTTAAATAATTTTTGAAGGAATTATGTTGTCATGCTGAAAAAAAGCTTGTTTAAAAATTTTTTTTATATTTTTTTTTTAAATAAAAAAAATAAAAAATTAAAAAAATAAATTTTAAAAAAAAAAAAATTTTTTTTCAAAAAAATAAAAAACTAAAATATTTGCTTAAATGGATTTAAAAACTTAATTCTCTGAAATTGACTAATTTTAAGCATTAATGAAAAATTTAAATACTGAAATATTTTAAATTTTTAACAGTATATCGAATTACGATTCAAGAGTAAAAAACTATGCTTAGTTTTTTGTCTTTTTCTTAATGTGAAAAATTTGCTCCTCTCTGGAATTATTTTATATGCTCCGACAATTGCACTTGCCGCAGTGATGAACATTAGTATTCTAACTGGAATAATCTTACTTGGGACCATTTGTACCTTATACTCTGCTTTCGTAAGTATTTATTTGAAAAGTGAAGTAAAATCTTGTTTATTTAAAACCTATTTTTATATTTGTTTATTTCATATCTCTCTACATACATACATACATACATACATACATACATACATACGTGCAGATATATATATATATATAAATATATATATATATATATATATATATATATATATATATATATATATATATATATATATATATATATATATATATATATATATTGAAAGTGATGTTTAACCTCCCTCTTTGACTGATATTGTTGTCTGGATGATTAAATCATACTTTTGTAAAAAAAAAAGTAAAAGTTCAATTAGAGTTAATTTAGACTCAATAGCGTGGCAATTAAAAACACAAACTCGTTCTTAGAATTTAATGAAATAAGAAACATTAATAAAAAAATAAAGTTACATTTAAATATTGGTATATAAATTATTTGTGTAGCTTGAATTTAAGGCTTCTTCAGATTTATAGCGTATGGATTCTATTTCAATTTAGTTACATGTGAAGCATATTACCATGCAACACCAAAGAAGAGAACATATTACCATGTACTCTAAACGATCTATTACCAGATCTTACAAAGAAAAAACGTTCATGTAGAACTTCGAGGTTAAATGTATTAGACTCAATGTACAATTAATGTACTAAAGAAGGAGCAAATTAACTTGCACCTACTAAGGGAGCTGAAGAATATTTACATTCAATTCTAGTAAAACCTTATCAGAAATGCTACTCCAGCAAGACATTGCCGTCTAGGAACAGGTCTTATCCTCCCGCAGCTTTGACTACTCCAGTCTTTTATTTGTCGATTTTCCAGACAAATTGTTGCTTATTACCAAGCACTCTTCGATGTATAATTTTGATCTGGGATATTCGTCAATCGTCTTTTAAAGATCATCTTGTAGTAAAAATGATGGAAATTGGATCCTCTTTTCCTATAATGTACACAAATATTAATTACAAGCATTTCTTATAAAATTATTCTTTTCTTCTTTAATAATGGCTAACTAAAATATTCCTAATGCACTTTTTACATGAATAATCATAAATATAATTAAATATAAAGTTAGAAATCATCTCAATTGTATTCCATTATTTACATTACCTTATTATACAATACTTATTAAAGTTTGGCCCTCAGAATCAATTTGATTACAAAGATATAATAAGATAAAACTCTTTTAAATATTCTTTTTATACGATGCAATCCTTTTAGTACGTTCGAGTATTTCTTCATTCGCACACATTGTGTTAATAGCCAAATGAGGTTATATTTACTCTTTGAAATAATTTTATTAATAAATAAAGCAAAATTAAGTCCTACAATAAACTAAATATAATATTAAATATTAATATCAATATAAATAAATATATACAAATATATATATATATAAAAGTTTATATAAATAAAGAACACAAAAGAAATCTTTCAATAAAATATCATATTATACATTAGACAAATATTTAACAAGTCTTTCACAAAAACGAAACTTTATTGCATTACCTTGATTTTAATAACTTATTTTGAGAACATGCGAATATTAATAATAAAACATTTAATAAAAAATGAAAATTACTTATAACATACTTTAATAAAATAAAAAGACAAATATAAATAAAAGCATATAATATAAAGTAATAATTTAATAAAATGTCGTTTTTGTTCTATTTGGGAAAATCTTTTACTGCTAAAATTTAAGACTCTGTTTTTAAACTTAAATTATTAAATGATATATATATATATATATATATATATATATATATATATATATATATATATATATATATATATATATATATATATATATATATATATATATATATATATATTATATAATTATATAATATATATATATATATATTCTTTAAGAAATTATTATTATATCCTAAACATTCTAACATATTAAAAATAATATATAACTTTTCATATAAACACATTTATCTTGACATAACTAAAGGGAAACTGAAATAAAAGTACCAATAAATAAAATTTATATAACCTCTTAAACTTCTAACTCAATAATTAAATAAACTAGATATATTTATATTCTTTTTAAGCTTATATATGTATATATATATATATATATATATATATATATATATACTATATATATATATATATATATATATATATATATATATATATATATATATATATATATATATATATATATATATATATATATATATATATATATATATATATATATATATATATATATATATATATATATATATATATATATATATATATATATATATATATATATATATATATATATATATATATATATATATATATATATATAAAACCAAGGAAAAATAAGTTTAACTAGTAAAATTAATCATTTAAAAATGAGTGACAAAACCAACTATTTTTTAGATTTCTCAACTTAAGGAAAACTGTAAAAATCGATGTATTCTCTTTAGCAATATTTATAAAACATTTTGAAAAACTAGCCTTATTTACTAATCCTTATACATATATATATATATATATATATATATATATATATATATATATATATATATATATATATATATATATATATATATATATATATATATATATATATATATATATATATATATATATATATATATATATATATTCCACAGGGAGGTATTAAGGCAGTAATATGGACAGATGCATTTCAGTTCACAGTAATGGTGATAGGTTTGGTCTCTTTGTTAGCAGTTGGTGTTGCTCAAAATGGCGGAATTATCGAGACTTTGTACAAAGCCTCAAAAGGAGGAAGACTTGAAATGTTTGAGTGAGGATATTACATTTCATTATTAAATAAGCAAAATTAATTCTTTTAATTCACGGAAAAAGAATGTCATAAAGATTGTCACAGCAATACTATAATAATGTCACAACTTTCGAAAACTCATAATTTAAGAAAGTTGCTCCACCAATTTATTTTGATTTTCAAACAAGGGAAAGGAAAGGCATATTACTTATAAGAAAGTAGCTTCACGAATTCATTATTCTATTAACAAAAGAAAATATATATATTACCTATAGAAAATTAAATTTATCAATTTATCTTTTTATTTAGAAATTAAAGGATGCATTTCTTATAAGGAACGTAGCTTCACCAATTTATTTTCTAATAAGGAAAAGAAAGAAACATATTATGCTTATAAAAATGCAGCTTCACCATTTTATTTTCTAGAAATAAAAATTAAAAAGAAAAAATTCTATTATAAGAAATTAATAATCACCAATGTATTATGTAATAAGAAAAAGAAAAGATATGAGAATGTTTCATCACCAATTTATTCTCAAGATAAAAAACAAAAAGACATGCTATTCATAATAAAGTAGCTCCCCAAATTATTATTCTGACAAAGAAATAATTAAAAAAAAATTCGCTGTAACATTAATGGTTTACACTTTTAATTTAAATCAGTTTGTGTATTGCAATTGCGAGATTTCATTATATTTTACACAATTTTAAAAAAAAATATTTTAATCATTTATGCTTATATAAGTATTCATAACACTGATATTATAAAACCTATATATATATATATATATATATATATATATATATATATATATATATATATATATATATATATATATATATATATATATATATATATATATATATATATATATATATATATATATATATATATATATATATATATATATATATATATATATATATATTATTTATGTAAAGCGTGTTGCTGTACCTTCCGGATTTGTTCCTCCCTATTCTATGCTTTCAGTGAAGCTTTAAAAAATCTACAACATCTTGAAGTTCCGCTTTGTGACTCCGTGGTTATTTATATCTTTCGCTCTTTAAAGCCAAAAATATTTCAATTTGTTGTTCTTCTTCAAAACATTATATGTCATTCAAAAGTTAATAATCTTGTGCTGTTTAAAAATAATAAATTTTTTTTTTTATAAAGTTTACATCACACTGGTATTGCCCTATTCAAGGAGAGGAACTTTTCTAGGTATTATATGCCTAGGATCCCCAAGTGGGATAGAACCGGCATCCTTAAGCACGTGAGTCACTCATCCTACCGTTTGAGCCACGGTAGACGGTAAGTTACAAGTTCAGAATCTTAAATTTGTTAAAAATCTTATGTGGTAAGAAGTAGCTTCTTTTTTCTGTTGTTCTTTTGGTTTTTGGGGTCAGTTATTTAGTTTTCTTTGGTTTTTGGGGTCAGTTCTTTAGTTTTCTTTGGTTTTTGGGGTCAGTTCTTTAGTTTTCTTTGGTTTTTGGGGTCAGTTCTTTAGTTTTCTTTGGTTTTTGGGGTCAGTTCTTTAGTTTTCTTTGGTTTTTGGGTCAGTTCTTTAGTTTTCTTTGGTTTTTGGGGTCAGTTCTTTAGTTTTCTTTGGTTTTTGGGGTCAGTTCTTTAGTTTTCTTTGGTTTTTGGGGTCAGTTCTTTAGTTTTCTTTGGTTTTTGGGGGTCAGTTCTTTAGTTTTTTTTTTTTTGGGGTCAGTTTTTGGGGTTCTTTAGTTTTCTTTGGTTTTTGGGGTCAGTTCTTTAGTCAGTTCTTTAGTTTTCTTTGGTTTTTGGGGTCAGTTCTTTAGTTTTCTTTGGTTTTTGGGGTCAGTTCTTTAGTTTTCTTTAGTTTTTGGGGTCAGCTCTTTAGTTTTCTTTGGTTTTTTGGGTCTTTAGTTCTTTAGTTTTCTTTGGTTTTTGGGGTCAGTTCTTTAGTTTTCTTTGGTTTTTTGGGGTTCTTTAGTTTTCAGTTTTTGGGGTTCTTTAGTTTTCTTTGGTTTTTGGGGTCAGTTCTTTAGTTTTCTTTAGTTTTCTTTGGTTTTTGGGTCAGTTCTTTAGTTTTCTTTGGTTTTTGGGGTCTTTAGTTTTTGGGGTCTTTTAGTTTTCTTTGGTTTTTGGGGTCAGTTCTTTAGTTTTCTTTGGTTTTTTGGGTCAGTTCTTTAGTTTTCTTTAGTTTTTGGGGTCAGCAGTTCTTTAGTTTTCTTTGGTTTTTTCAGTTCTTTAGTTTTCTTTTTTTTGGGTCAGTTCTTTAGTTTTCTTTGGTTTTTGGGGTCAGTTCTTTAGTTTTCTTTGGTTTTTTTCTTTAGTTTTCTTTGGTTTTTTGGGTCAGTTCTTTAGTTTTCTTTAGTTTTTGGGGTCAGCTCTTTAGTTTTCTTTGGTTTTTTGGGGTCAGTTCTTTAGTTTTCTTTGGTTTTTGGGTCAGTTCTTTAGTTTTTTGGGGTCAGTTCTTTAGTTTTCTTTGGTTTTTTGGGGTCAGTTCTTTAGTTTTCTTTAGTTTTTGTTCAGTTCTTTAGTTTTCTTTGGTTTTTGGGGTCAGTTCTTTAGTTTTCTTTGGTTTTTGGGGTCAGTTCTTTAGTTTTCTTTGGTTTTTGGGGTCAGTTTTTGGGGTTCTTTAGTTTTCTTTGGTTTTTGGGGTCAGTTCTTTAGTTTTCTTTGGTTTTTGGGGTCAGTTCTTTAGTTTTCTTTGGTTTTTGGGGTCAGTTCTTTAGTTTTCTTTAGTTTTTGGGGTCAGCTCTTTAGTTTTCTTTGGTTTTTTGGGTCAGTTCTTTAGTTTTCTTTGGTTTTTGGGGTCAGTTCTTTAGTTTTCTTTGGTTTTTGGGGTCAGTTCTTTAGTTTTCTTTGGTTTTTGGGGTCAGTTCTTTAGTTTTCTTTGGTTTTTGGAGTCAGTTCTTTAGTTTTCTTTGGTTTTTGGGGTCAGTTCTTTAGTTTTCTTTGGTTTTTGGGGTCAGTTCTTTAGTTTTCTTTGGTTT
>SEYY01001350.1:10000-13128 GCA_009176605.1 Armadillidium nasatum | reverse complement strand
AAACTATTTTATCTTCAATACATTTACGAGATATGATTTTCTTCTATTTAATTAATAATTATTCATATAAGAGGAAGCTCAAAAGCTCATTTTAAACCTTTCTTTTTTATTTATTTTTTACTTAAGTTTTATTTATTCTTTGTATAAATTGTAACTATATTTATTATTATTATTATTATTATTATTATTATTATTATTATTATTATTATTATTGGTAGCGGACATAAGATCACAGACTATAAAAGGGAGTTGATTTGAATTATCGAGAGAAGACTTTACTAGGTTCTTGGATCTAGTCCTTTTAGTCGTGGCTAATTGGAATTGAAGGAACGGATTCTTGAATCCGGTATTTGGTCGTGGCCAAAAGCTGAGTGATGTTTTTATTAACATCCTAGAAGAACTTTTTCTTCTTGTTCAGCAAACACAGGTTCTTGAGCTTGTGCAAGTTTAAAGATTAAATAAGGATCTTGATCCTTATGTCAAAGTCATGTCTTTGACTAAAGTCAATAAACTTATCCTTCGTCTTCTTTTGAGACCCATTTTCCCCTTAACATTTGTTTAACACCCTTTTAATTATTTGTATAGCCTCCAAAGTCGCTCGATTAAATGTTTGCTACCATTAATGATTTTTTTTTATTATTTTGCTGTAAATAAATATTATTAAGTAACTTATTGTTGTTTGTTTTGCCTCCTTTGAAGTTTCAGTCTCCCTTTTATTTTTATATTGTAAACCTGACTTTGTGATTCCCCTTTTTAACCATCTTATTACGCTACCTCACAAAGTTCAGAGTTTATATTGGTGGCTGTGCGGTGGGATACAATTATATTGGTTGGCAGCGGTGAAACCCTTATGGTTACATTAATAGAGATCCTTATATTGGGGATAGACGGCTTGAAACTGTCTTTAAAGTTATTAAGCAGGGACAGTATTAAATTCATTGGGACACTTTTTTTTAATTGATGAAATATAGATTTTCCCCCTTTTATATTATATTCATAAGACTGAGATTTCAAATTGGCAAAGCAAAATATTATATATATATTTAAGGTCATTTCTAAATATTTATCATGGCAGAAGCGGTAGAAGTACAAAATGAAAATTTTAATATGTCAAACTTTTCAAATATTGTAGGAAAACTTAAATTTTTAATGGGAAAAGTAATTTTAAGAGTTTTCTAAATCAGTTTAATACTAGAGCAAAACTTGAAGGTTGGAGAAAAGAAGTTAAAGTAAATATCTTAAAATGTTTATATATAGATTCTGCCCAAACGTATTTAAAACCTATTACCCTCCAGGAACCTTATATTTAATATTAATGATGAAAAAGAACCAAGTAATAATAAAAATCCCAATTTTAGAAATTCCCCTAATCATTATAATAATAATTAAAATAGAAATATTGTTAGTTTAATAATTGTTTTGATATTGTTAAAGGAAATATTATGAGAGAAATTATATTATGAGAATTATTTTATAATTATTTATTCATTTATCTATGATTTTATTATGTGAAGAAGTTGTTTAAAGGAACAAAGAAGTTGTTGCCTTGTTGGTAGAATCTTGCGGGGAGCCCTAATAAGCTCCAATCCTAACATTTGATGGATGTAGCTCTTTGGAGGTCATTCATGTTAGACCGCCGGTTAGTGACTATTGTCAAACAAACGTTTGTTTGAAATACTCAGAGATTCAGGTTTGAGTATCTATTGTAGAGATACTTGTATTTTTTTGAGAGACATCAGAAACTCCTAATGATTTCTGAGAGGTCGATTTGACATTTATGTTATATTTCATACTATTTTATATTATCTTTATTTATTTTCCTTTAACAATACCGAAATTGAGAAGCTATGTTGATGTTTATGTTATATTTTCATATTATTATATTATGACTCCTTTAACAAGTTGATCGTATTTAAATGTATTACTAGATAGAATCGAATATATTCAAATTGTATAAATTTTTTGTACATAAACTTTTTGTGAAATTCATCTCTCGTAAATGGGTTGAATCTAAGCCCAGGGTAATGTAAAACTATTTTATCTTCAATACATTTACGAGATATGATTTTCTTCTATTAATTAATAATTATTCATATAAGAGGAAGCTCAAAAGCTCATTTTAACCTTTCTTTTTATTTTATTTTATCTTAAGTTTATTTATTCTTTGTATAAATTGTAACTATATTTATTATTATTATTATTATTATTATTATTATTATTATTATTATTGGTAGCGGACATAAGATCACAGACTATAAAAGGGAGTTGATTTGAATTATTGAGAAGAAGACTTTACTAGGTTCTTGGATCTAGTCCTTTTAGTCGTGGCTAATTGGAATTGAAGGAACGGATTCTTGAATCCGGTATTTGGTCGTGGCCAAAAGCTGAGTGATGTTTTTATTAACATCCTAGAAGAACTTTTTCTTCTTGTTCAGCAAACACAGGTTCTTGAGCTTGTGCAAGTTTAAAGATTAAATAAGGATCTTGATCCTTATGTCAAAGTCATGTCTTTGACTAAAGTCAATAAACTTATCCTTCGTCTTCTCTTTTGAGACCCAATTTCCCCTTAACATTTGTTTAACACCTTTTAATTATTTGTATAGCCTCCGAAGTCGCTCAATTAAATGTTTGCTACCATTAATGATTTTTTTGTCTATTATTTTGCTGTAAATAAATATTATTAAGTAACTTGTTGTTTGTTTTGCTTCCTTTGAAGTTTCAGTCTCCTTTTATTTTTATATTGTAAACCTGACTTTGTGATCCCCCTTTTTAACCATCTTATTACGCTACCTCACAAAGTTCAGAGTTTATAATATTTATTAAGTTTTTTAAAGTTTTTATATATATATATATATATATATATATATATATATATATATATATATATATATATATATATATATATATATATATATATATATATATATATATATATATATATATATATTGTTGACAAATGGGTTTTGACTGAGAGTGTAAAGGTTGAATGAAATATTCATTTTTTCTCATTAGAAATAAAATTAACGTTAAAATAATAATAATAATTATATTAATAATAATAATAATAATAATAATAATAATAATAATAATAATAATAATAATAATAATATATAATAATAATAATAATA
>SEYY01001349.1:10000-11077 GCA_009176605.1 Armadillidium nasatum | reverse complement strand
TAATAATAATAATAATCATAATAATACTTAAGATAGATCTTACGAAAGTGATGTGATATTTTATTTTACTAATAGTAGTATTATGAAATTGAAGGAGAGGGGAGTAGTATAGGGGGCGGAATTGAAAGAAAAATCTGACAACCTAAGCCAGAACGGGATTTTGATTTGCAATGCAGATCACTCCGCTCAAATTTACCTCACGCTCTTCCTGACACATTTGGTTCACCCATTGAAATTGCCTCAAGTCGGGGAAGGGGCCCCGGGGCCCCGTGACCCCCAAAAATGGTATCAGGAAGTTGCCTGAGTTTGCAAAATCGCTGCGTTCACCTCACTTTCTTTCCTGACATTTTCTTTGCGGCTCATTCCGCTGAAATTTTCGAATTGGGGTCCGGGGTCGGGGGTCCACGGGTCGTGAACCACAAGAAAATTCAGGAATGTGCCTAGATGAATCATGCTGAAATGCAGAAAAAACCGTTAGGGATACAGGTTGTCAGATTTTTCTGTCAATTCCGCCCCCTATACTACTGAGGGGAATGAAAGATAGTGGGAGGGAGATGAAGGGAGGGAGAGGGGGAGAAGGAGGGAGGTAGGGAGAGAAAAAGGGAGGGAGAAGAAGAGAGGGAGAGAAAGAGGGAGTGAGAAGGAGAAGAGGGGGAGGGAGAGAAAAGGAGGGAGGGAGGGAAGAGAGAGGGGGAGAGGGAGATAAGCGGAGAAAAGATAACGAAAGCATTTAAAGATTTTAAATAGTACTGATATCTCTCCTTAATTAACAAGTTTCTCTCTCAACAGTTACAAAATAATAATAATAATAATAATAATAATAATAATAATAATAATAATAATAATAATAATAATAATAATAATGACTATTTAGAGATAGAAGAGTTAATTGTTGGAAAAGGTTACGAACTTTGAACCGTTTGCCAGATGAAAACCATTCACCCATTTTTGAAATCACAAAATTATTCAACATTTTTTATTTATTTATTTAATTAGTTATTTAAATTATATATTTATTTATTTATTTAATTATTTATTTCATTTTTATTTAATTTCATTTTTTATATTGTATTTATT
>SEYY01001349.1:0-5000 GCA_009176605.1 Armadillidium nasatum | reverse complement strand
ACTTGGATTGATCCCTGATCAGGGTCCCTCAACTCTTATAGTCCTCAATCCATAAGAAAAAAAAGCTTTGTTTTTTGCGAGTCCCCTAACTCTTAATCATGCTCATTCACAACAGATAGGATTGGTCTTTGTACCACCTTTGTACCACTGAACTCCTGAAGTCGTGAAACTGAGGACTTCTGAACTCCTGTAGTGCTAAAGTTCTGATCCACAAGGGCTCTGGAGTCCTATAACCCCTGAGCTCACTCATTTATGACAACTAAAATTGGTTCTTTCATAAATCTTTGTACTAATAAATCCCTGAAACTTTGGGCCACTGAGCTCTGCAGTCATAAAGCCCTACACCACAGGCCCACTGAACTCCTCCTTTTATAAAGCCCTGAACCACAGGGCCACTGACCTCTGCTGTCATAAAGCCCTGAACCACAGGGCCACTGAGCTCTGCAGTCATAAAGCCCTACACCACAGGGCCACTGACCTCTGCTTTCATAAAGCCCTGAACCACAGGGCCACTGACCCCTGCTTTCATAAAGCCCTGACTGACCTCTGTCATAAAGCCCTGAACCACAGAGCCACTGACCTCTGCTTTCATAAAGACCTGAACCAGAGGGCCACTGACCCCTGCTTTCATAAAGCCCTGAACCAAAAGGCCACTGACCTCTGCTTTCATAAAGACCTGAACCAGAGGGCCACTGACCCCTGCTTTCATAAAGCCCTGAACCACAAGGCCACTGACCTCTGCTTTCATAAAGACCTGAACCAGAGGGCCACTGACCCCTGCTTTCATAAAGCCCTGAACCAAAAGGCCACTGACCTCTGCTTTCATAAAGACCTGAACCAGAGGGCCACTGACCCCTGCTTTCATAAAGCCCTGAACCAAAAGGCCACTGACCTCTGCTTTCATAAAGCCCTGAACCACAGGGCCACTGACCTCTGCTGTCATAAAGCCCTGAACCACAGGGCCACTGACCTCTGCTCATGCTGACCTCTGCTGTCATAAAGCCCTGAACCACAGGGCCACTGACTTCTGCTGTCATAAAGCCCTGAACCACAGGGCCACTGACCTCTGTCATAAAGCCCTGAACCACAGAGCAACTGACCTCTGCTTTCATAAAGCTCTGAACCACAGGGCCACTGACCTCTGCTGTCATAAAGCCCTGAACCACAGGGCCACTGACCTCTGCTGTCATAAAGCCCTGAACCACAGGGCCACTGAGCTCTGCAGTCATAAAGCCCTACACCACAGGGCCACTGACCTCTGCTGTCATAAAGCCCTGAACCACAGGGCCACTGACCTCTGCTTTCATAAAGCCCTGAACCACAGGGCCACTGACCTCTGCTGTCATAAAGCCCTGAACCACAGGGCCACTGACCTCTGCAGTCATAAAGCCCTGAACCACAGGGCCACTGACCTCTGCTGTCATAAAGCCCTCTGACGTCTTTCATAAAGCCCTGAACCACAGGGCCACTGACCTCTGCTGTCATAAAGCCCCCTGAACCACAGGGCCACTGACCTCTGCTTTCATAAAGCCCTGAACCACAGGGCCACTGACCTCTGTCATAAAGCCCTAACCACAAGGCCACTGACGTCTGCTGTCATAAAGCCCTGAACCACAGGGCCACTGACCTCTGCTGTCATAAAGCCCTGAACCACAGGGCCACTGACCTCTGCTGTCATAAAGCCCTGAACCAGAGGGCCACTGACCCCTGCTTTCATAAAGCCCTGAACCACAGGGCCACTGACCTCTGCTTTCATAAAGCCCTGAACCAGAGGGCCACTGACCCCTGCTTTCATAAAGCCCTGAACCACAGGGCCACTGACCTCTGCTGTCATAAAGCCCTGAACCACAGGGCCACTGACCTCTGCTTTCATAAAGCCCTGAACCACAGGGCCACTGACTTCTGCTGTCATACCAAGGGCCACTGTCTAAAGCCCTGAACAGGGAACCACAGGGCCACTGACCTCTGCTGTCATAAAGCCCTGAACCACAGGGCCACTGACCTCTGCTGTCATAAAGCCCTGAACCACAGGGCCACTGACCTCTGCTTCATAAAGCCCTGAACCACAGAGCCACTGACCTCTGTCATAAAGCCCTGAACCACAGGGCCACTGACCTCTGCTGTCATAAAGCCCTGAACCACAGGGCCACTGAGCTCTGCAGTCATAAAGCCCTACACCACAGGGCCACTGACCTCTGCTGTCATAAAGCCCTGAACCACAGGGGACCTCTGCTGTCATAAAGACAGCCACTGACCTCTGCTGTCATAAAGCCCTGAACCACAGGGCCACTGACCTCTGCTGTCATAAAGCCCTGAACCACAGGGCCACTGACCTCTGCTTTCATAAAGCTCTGAACCACAGGGCCACTGATCTCTGCTGTCATAAAGCCCTGAACCACAGGGCCACTGAGCTCTGCTGTCATAAAGCCCTGAACCACAGGGCCACTGACCTCTGCTTTCATAAAGCCCTGAACCACAGGGCCACTGAAACCACAGGGCCACTGACCTCTGCTGTCATAAAGCCCTGAACCACAGGGCCACTGACCTCTGCTGTCATAAAGCCCTGAACCACAGGGCCACTGACCTCTGCAGTCATAAAGCCCTGAACCACAGGGCCACTGACCTCTACTGTCATAAAGCCCTGAACCACAGGGCCACTGACCTCTGCTGTCATAAAGCCCTGAACCACAGGGCCACTGACCTCTGCTGTCATAAAGCCCTGAACCACAGGGCCACTGACCTCTGCTTTCATAAAGCCCTGAACCACAGGGCCACTGAGCTCTGCAGTCATAAAGCCCTGAACCACAGGGCCACTGACCTCTGCTTTCATAAAAGCCCTGACTGACCAGCCCTGAACCACAGGGCCACTGACCCTGCTTTCATAAAGCCCTGCCACTGACCTCTGCTGTCATAAAGCCCTGAACCACAGGGCCCTGACCTCTGTCATAAAGCCCTGACCCCTGCTTTCATAAAGCCCTGTCATAAACCTAAACAAGGCCACTGACCTCTGCTGTCATAAAGCCCTGAACCACAGGGCCACTGACCTCTGTCATAAAGCCCTGAACCACAGGGCCACTGACCTCTGTCATAAAGCCCTGAACCACAAGGCCACTGACCTCTGCTGTCATAAAGCCCTGAACCACAGGGCCACTGACTCTCTGTCATAAAGCCCTGAACCACAGAGCAACTGACCTCTGCTCTGCTTTCATAAAGCCCTGAACCACAGGGCCACTGACCTCTGCTGTCATAAAGCCCTGAACCACAGGGCCACTGACCCTGCTGTCATAAAGCCCTGAACCACAGGGCCACTGACCTCTGCTGTCATAAAGCCCTGAACCACAGGCCACAGGGCCACTGACCTCTGCTGTCATAAAGCCCTGAACCACAGCCCTGACCTCTGCTGTCATAAAGCCCTAAAGCCCTGAACCACAGGGCCACTGGCCCTGAACCACAGGGCCACTGACCTCTGCTGTCATAAAGCCCTGAACCACAGGGCCACTGACCTCTGCTGCTGTCATAAAGCCCTGAACCACAGGGCCACTGACCTCTGCTTTCATAAAGCCCTGAACCACAAGGCCACTGACCTCTGCTGTCATAAAGCCCTGAACCACAGGGCCACTGACTTCTGCTGTCATAAAGCCCTGAACCACAGGGCCACTGACCTCTGCTTTCATAAAGCCCTGAACCACAAACAGGGCCACTGCTGTCATAAAGCCCTGAACCACAGGGCCACTGAGCTCTGCAGTCATAAAGCCCTACACCACAGGGCCACTGAGCTCTGCAGTCATAAAGCCCTGAACCACAGGGCCACTGACCTCTGCTGTCATAAAGCCCTGAACCACAGGGCCACTGACCTCTGCAGTCATAAAGGCCTACATCACACGGCCACTGACCTCTGCTGTCAAAGCCCTGAACCGCAAGGCCACTGACCTCTGTCATTAAGCCCTGAACCACAGGGCCACTGACCTCTGCTGTCATAAAGCCCTGAACCACAGGGCCACTGACTTCTGCTGTCATAAAGCCTTGAACCACAGGGCCACTGACCTCTGTCATAAAGCCCTGAACCACAGAGCAACTGACCTCCACAGGGCCACTGACCTCTTGTCATAAAGCCCTGAACCACAGGGCCACTGACCTCTGCTGTCATAAAGCCCTGAACCACAGGGCCACTGACCTCTGCTGTCATAAATCCCTGAACCACAGGGCCACTGACTTCTGCTGTCATAAAGCCTTGAACCACAGGGCCACTGACCTCTGCTTTCATAAAGCCCTGAACCACAGGGCCACTGACTAAAGTCATAAAGCCCTACAAGACCTCTGTCTAAAGCCCTGACCTCTGTCATAAAGCCCTGAACCACACTGACTGACTGCCCTGAACCACAGGGCCACTGACCTCTGCTTTCATAAAGCCCTAAAGCCCTGAACCACAGGGCCACTGACCTCTGCTGTCATAGGGCCAAGCCCTAAACCACAGGGCCACTGACCTCTGCTTTCATAAAGCCCTGAACCACACTGACCTCTGCTGTCATAAAGCCCTGAACCACAGCCCTAACCACAAGGCCACTGAGCCCTCTGCTGTCATAAATAAACTGCCCTGAACCACAACTGGCCACTGAGCTCTGCAGTCATAAAGCCCTGCCACTGACCTCTGCTGTCATAAAGCCCTGAACCACAGGGCCACTGACCCTCTGTCATAAAGCCCTCAGCCACTGACTGCTTCATAAAGCCCTGAACCACAGGGCCACTGACTTCTGCTGTCAAAGCCCTGAACCACAGGGCCACTGACCTCTGCTTTCATAAAGACCTGAACCAGAGGGCCACTGACCTCTGCTGTCATAAAGCCCTGAACCACAGGGCCACTGACCTCTGCGTCATAAAGCCCTGAACCACAGGGCCACTGACCTCTGCTGTCATAAAGCCCTGAACCACAGGGCCACTGAGCTCTGCAGTCATAAAGCCCTACACCACAGGGCCACTGACCTCTGCTGTCATAAAGCCCT
>SEYY01001348.1:25000-27273 GCA_009176605.1 Armadillidium nasatum | reverse complement strand
CTCAAGGATCTGTCCTATCCCCAACACTTTTTCTACTTTTCATTAATGACCTTCTCTCTGTTACTTCATCTCCTATCCACTCCTATGCTGATGACTCCACCCTTCATTACTCTTTTCATTTTGAAAGGCGCCCCTCTCAACAACAGTTACTAGATGCAAGGAGGGTTGCCTTGGAGCAACTGACCTCTGATCTATCTCGTATTTCTAATTGGGGCAGAGAGAACATGGTTGTTTTCAATGCCACCAAAACTCAATTCCTCCATCTTTCTACTCGACACAATCTTCCACACAACAATGATCTTCCACAACAATATGATATCTTCTTCGAAAACACTCAACTCAGATCTTCATCTGTTCTTAATATTCTCGGTGTTTCCTTTTCTCGTGATCTTTACTTGGAAAGATCACATTACCTCTCTTTCAAAACAAGCTTCTAAGAGGTTAGGTGTTCTGAGGCGCCTTCAGTATTTTTTCACTCCACCCCAGTTGCTTGCTCTGTATAGGGGTGTTGTTCGCCCCTGTATGGAGTATGCTTCGCACATCTGGGGTGGTTTCACACATACAGCTCTCCTAGAGAAAGTGGAGTCTAGGGCATTTCGTCTCATCAACTCTCCTGCTCTTACCAACTCTCTTCAATCTCTTTCTGCCCGTCGAATTGTTGCGTCACAATGGACACTGCTCTTCTGAACTCTCTCGTCACATACCTCCTCCACTGAGAAGGGTTCGTGCGACTCGACTTTCTACACAGGCTCATCCTTTCTCTGTCCAACTCTCTGACCCCAGACTCAACCGCTATTCTCTGTCCTACATGTACTCTACCGGAAATGTCTAGAACACACTCCCTTCTTCTATTTTTCCAACTTTCTATGACTTACATACCTTCAAACGTCGTGTATCAGGTCACGTCGGCCATTAATTTGACCATTCTTCCGTTTTTCCCCCTAACTCTGGTGGAATTGTAGTGCGCCTCTGGCCTTTGCCCACCAGATATTAATATATATATATATATATATATATATATATATATATAATATATATATATATATATATATATATATATATATATATATATATATATATATATATATATATATATATATATATATATATATATATATATATATATATATATATATACATACGTTAGGTATGATTATAAATAAAATATATAAAAGAAAGTTATTAACACAAATTTCAAAAAAAAAAATAAAAAAAATAAATAAATAATAAAAAAAAATAAAAAAAATAAACGATCTAACTTTTAAACATTCATTTTTTTATAAATCTAAATAGTTATTCCCTTTGGACCAATGTTTTTTGCTGTCGAATTCCATTAGTTCTTTTCGGGACTGTACTACTTTCAATATATATTCATATCTGTTTTCATATCCAATTCTTACTTTTGATGCCTTTGTAACTACGTTTGCTGCATGTTCTACACCCTGTCTGTTTCATGGAAACAAAAAAGTGCTAATTGGCTCATTGTCAAATTGTTTTATCTCGTCAATTGTTAAATCCTTTACAACAGGTGGCTGGGTGGCTATTTCCTTTTCCCAATCAATCATGTTTGAATAATCATTTGAATTAATGTTTGATGTTTTAGACAAATCAAAGACTCTTAGATTGAAATTCCTTGCTCTTGCTGGAATAATTCGTTGAAAACCTAAATCTTTTATCTCTTTTCTTGTGTCCTCTAATATCGAAACTAATACATTCTCAGGATGAGCAATCATATTTTGTTATTGCAATTATTATTGTCGTATTTTTTCTCTTAACATTGAAATTTTGTTATTATTATTATTATTATTATTATTATTATTATTATTATTATTATTATTATTATTATTATTATTATATATTATTATTATTATTATTATTATTATTATTATTATTATTATTATTATTATTATTATTATTATTATTATTATTATTATTATTATTATTATTATTATTATTATTATTACTATTATTATATTTTTGCCATTAATTTTTGTTATTGTCTTATCTATTGCAATTTAATATTATTTTCCTAATTGCCATATTTTTTTGTCGTTTCGCTAATTTTCAGCCAGCCGCTTCATCTTTATTTCTCTGTCTCTGTCTGTCTCTCTCTCTCTCTCTCTCTCTCTCTCTCTCTCTCTATACGTTTTTCCTTTTATCTCTTCTTTTTATAGTTGCTTTACTCTCTCCTGTCAATGATTCATCTCTGTCATTTTCGTAGTCTTAACAGGCCACTCCGGTGATTGATGATGTGTTATTGGCATCTCTTATGT
>SEYY01001348.1:12500-17500 GCA_009176605.1 Armadillidium nasatum | reverse complement strand
CTCACTTCGACCTTTCCATCCTGCTGGAAGACTGCGCTCATTCAACTTGTGACAGTAAAAATAAACCTCTTTCAACACTCAAACTATTGTTCAATCACTTTAAAATTTCATTTCAACATTCATATAAATGTATTTAACTTTCAAAGTTTTTTTAAAAATTGATACCATAAATCAAAAATAAAATAAAAAAATAAAATATAAAAAAAACCCTTAATTAACAGTTTTTTTTGGAGTGGATAAAAAGAAAACTGCAGATTACTAAGATATCAAAGGGACATTTAAATAAGAGGTTGATTCCCAAGTTCCAAGTTTCAAGTTATAATCCCAAATGTAATTCCAAGTTTCTAAACTTCAGTTCAGAGGAAGAAATATTTAAATATTTAAATTTTTTCACGGAATTTAATAATGTTTTAAAATTTAAAGTTAAATATTTATACTTTGTCTAAAAATAATAGCTAAATTGTGCAAGAATAAATTGAATTAAAAAAAAGAAAAAAAATTAAAATTTACTTATATATATATATATATATATATATATATATATATATATATATATATATATATATATATATATATATATATATATATATATATATATATATATATATATATATATATATATATATATAATATATAATATATATATTATATATATATATATATATATATATATATATATATATATATATATATATATATATATATATATATATATATATATATATATATATATATATATATATATATATATATATATATATATATATATATATATATATATATATATATATATATATATATATATATATATATATAATATATATATATATATATATATATATATATATATATATATATATATATATATATATATATATATATATATATAAATAATGGATGGTTTTGAGAAAGCAGTAAGATGTTTTGGAAGGAGATGAATAAGGATAGAAATATTGGTGAGGTAATGGGACAGGGGATAGAGGGAACAGATGATGAAATAATATAGGTAGAAGGTGAAGTTGGGACAAAATGAAGGGAATAATTTAATAAGCTACTAAATATGAGTGAGGCGAGGAGTGAAGATGAGGTGGTGGATAGTGAAAGAGAAGGAATGGTAGGAGAAATTAAAGGGGGAATTTCGGTAGAAGAAATAGGCAAAGAACCGAGGAAAGTGCAGAGGGATAAATCTTCTGATTTGGATAGGATAGTGTAGAAATGTTGTTGGAAGGGGGGTGAGTGTGATAAAATGGTTGTTTAATTTATGTTGGTTATTGGGAAAGGTGTCTCAAGATTGGCAAGATGCGTGTATGGTCCCTTTATATAAAGGAAAATTGATAAATTTGAGTGTGTGAGTTATAAGGAGTAATAGTTTGCTGAGCTTAGTGGGGAAAGTATATTGCAGAATCTTAATGGGAAGGATAGGGATGAGTGGGTTGATAGTTGAGGAACAATGTGGATTTAGGGAAGGTAGGTGGTATACTGATCAAGTTTTACTTTTAAAACCCTTAGATAAAATAGAATTTTTCTTATAGAATGAAGAGACAAAAATAATTCTCTGACAGGAACAAAAATGGTATGAAGACAAAAGTAGTATAAAACATAATTAGTTTTACTAGTTAGATAAAAGAGCCTTAATACTAAGATTGCTTTCTCCTACCCTCAAACTTTGGCAATTAAAACATTTTTCCTTTCTACTTTCCTTTACATCGTTGTAATTAGTATATAAGTTGGACAAACACAGGAAAAATTCTTAAGTACCACTTATAATTAAGAATTTCAAAGTTTCAGGGATCACCATTGTATTGAAATGAGCCATGACTCCTTATATTTATATCAGGTTATAATTAAAGGATGAATAAGTAGAAAGGAACAAAGGAATGCGAGAATAAAGGTCCTTATAAGAGGAGGTTATATTAAAATCGAACGTGATTGTTAGATTCAAAAAGAGTACCAGGGAGAAGCGAGAAGGAGCAGACGAGAGAGGTAGTAAAACCACGATATAGCGACATGAAAAAAGTGTAGAGAATACCTACCTTCTAAACAGAGCAAATAAGTCTTGATATAATGAGAATGAAAGAGGTTTGATGTGCTTTGCAATCAGATTTTGCTTAGTGAATGCTCAATAAACTGTAGAACTTACGACTAACTTTACCTGAATCCCATAGTTTCTCAATATTTCAATTGAAATTTATCGCAAATGTATGTACAAAATCGAGGTGAAATCTATCTGAAATACAAGTTATAGAACTTTGCATTCATTATTCACCTTAAAGCTATCCAATATAGGATTTGAATCTCCGTTGCTAACCTAACTAAGACATGAACAAGGTTTTTCCATCATTTATCTAATTTGCAAATTACAGAACTTTACATTAATATTCAAAATTAACTTATGGACATTCAACTTAAATTAGTAGCATATACATGACCAAAGAAAGGCCTACACCCGAATAACACATTAATTAATTAAACCTTCATAAACATTTTTCACCCTACGCCCCACATCTTGTATTTTAAATCTCAATTCTCAAAAAACATTCAACACCTATGCCTGATCAAAGACATACCGAGTACCAACATCTCTCAAACACATAATTTATAGAACTTTACATATAATTCATACTCTAATCCCTCCAACATATACGTTAATCTCCAAATACTACCTAACTTTAACACTTCTAAATGACCAAACACATGTCTTCATCTCTCTAGGATATAATTTGTGGAATTTTTCATACTATTTTATCTAAATCTTTAAACATATATGTCTTAAATCATCAATATAGCTCACTAAACTTTTTATCATTAAAACATGATCAAAGATATGCCTATTTCCCTCTAAAACATCATTTTTTGAGCCCTTATATGCATTTCACACCCTACGCCTCATCAACATAACTTCAATCTCTGTATTTAATTAGCCTAGCTTAATCCCTAAGGAATGATGCAAACATCAACTTATACATATAATTTTCAGAACTTTTATTTACATTTTCGCTAGACATGTTACATCATATTCTTTAAGCCTTTTCGCATCCTTTAACTTTAACATTTTAATATGACATAAACTCACGTCATTTTCTCTCTAACACATAACTTGAATAACTTTCTAAACGTTTATAGCTTTTGAAGTTCAACATATTCCTTAATACCTGACCATCTTGGTGATGAACCCAACATATTTGATCTTTTCCTAACTTCTTATCGTTCTCCTTACAATATTAAACTCTTTCCTCCTCTGGGTTCATCCGACCACTTTCTTATCTCTGTATCTTGTCCTGTCTATTCAAGTTTTCCGAAAGAACGGAACCCTCCTTCTGCGAGGAGACGTTTCCGGCATTTCAGTGCCACTAACTGGTCTGATCTGCGGTTGTACTTTCCTGATTTCCCTTAAAATGATTACTGCTTCCGTGGAAGGGGTAACTTGGAATGTGCAGAGCGCATAACCGAGGTGATTTTCTCTGGCATGAAGGCGTACAAGGTACATTCATTTTCTTTCCCTTCTACTAAACCTAACAAACCTTGGTTTAACTCTGCTTTTTCTCATGCTATCCGCCACAGGGATGCAGCCTTCAGAGATTACCATCGTCTTCAAACTCCAGAAACTCACGCTACTTATATTTCATCCCGAAATCGTGCAAAATCTGTTCCTAGTGACATTAAAAATTCATTTTTCCGTAGAAAATGCAATTTATCTTTCTGGTTCTACTTCCTCACGTCCTTTCTTTCACGTCCTCGGTAAACTTTTTCATCTTTGTCTCTCTACTTCAACCTTCTATTCTTGTTGGAAACGTGAGCTCATTCAGTCTTTGCCGCAGAAGGGGAACCCCTCTTAACCCTCTAACTAACCTCCGTTCTTTTGAAAGTTTTCGAATCTATCCTTAACAGTAAGATTTGGAAGCATCTCAATTCTTCTAATCTTATATCTCTCTCAAAACAAGCTTTTAAGAGGTTAGGTGTTCTGAGGCGCCTTCAGAATTTCTTCAATCCACCCCAGTTGCCTGCTTTTACATGCACTCTACTGGTAAAGTCTGAAACACTCCCTTCATCTATTTTTCCTAACTTCCTACGACTTAACCTTTAAAGCCCTTGTATCGGGACATGTCGGCCTTTTAAATTGACCCGATTTCTGGATTGTTCCCTAACTCTTGTGGTAACTTTGTAGGGCTCTGACCTTTGCCCACCGGAGGTAATATGAAAAAAAATATGGTCCGACCGAGGCCCTGGTCCCGGACCAGGCCTAGGCCAACCTCGGCTAATAATCAAGGAAAACAGGAGTTTACCTGCCGGAGTTAATTGCAAATTATACTTCTTAATGGTGGATTAAATAAAAAAATAATACAAGATATTTAAGATTTAATTCATTATTACTTCGTTACAAATTGGGTGGGACAAAATGAACGCAACAGAAAAGAGGAAATAGCAATTCATTCACTTAAATAACACTTCGTTATTAGAATATTCTTAAACATTTGCATCAAAAGTTTTAGAATTTGGGGATGTGAAATGTTCAGGAACAGAAGACAGTGACGTTGAATATGTTACTGCTCTAAGATTGTATTTTAAGAGTAATAGCATTTCTACATTCTTTGGCAATAATTTAATTTTTTTTTTTATTTGATTTCCCTACTTTGACTTTTCTTTCACTGGTGCTGGAGCTTGCTAATTCACACAAATATCATTCTTGTTTGCCTTCCAGAAAGCAAATTTAAACTTTCTATATTTATCAACTCAGTCGGAACAGACTCTGTTAAATTCGGATATAATCCTGTACTGGCTTCTGAATCATCAGAGTCTGCAAGGACAACATCCCACGAAGATGACAATCCAGAAGATTTAGGTTCCTGAAAAATTTTAAATTTTCTTTACTTGAAGTCTTTAAAACTTCATTACTATCGCCAGTATTTTAATGATGAAACTAGTACTATTTAACTATTATATTTACCTCATTACACTGCAATGGATATATTTTCATATCGTCCTCAGTATTGAAATTGAAC
>SEYY01001348.1:2500-7500 GCA_009176605.1 Armadillidium nasatum | reverse complement strand
AACCAAAACGGGCTGCCAATTCAATACAGTTCTTTATTTCGCACCGGGTGGGGGGGGAGCAAGGAGTTGAGCCAACTTAGTTACAGGTTTTTTCACTTCCATGATTTTCCAAGGTTGGAATATTGGAAAATTTATTCATGATCCTTCTCAATTATTAATTTGGAATTCATCCGAATAAAGCAAACATTAATTTGATTCTGAAAATTGTAAACTATTCACCGAAGATTTTTCCTTAATTGCTTGCCAGCATACAAAAAAATATAACTTGGCTTTCAGTAATTTATTGCTCAGATATAGGTTCCAGAATTACCTATATTCCGCATGGAAAGTTTTACTCTTCAGGATACTGAGCGTTAGGAACGCTTCTTCACAAATTACAGGGGATATTTGCTTTAGTTTTACCTTTTCTTTAGAATTTGTTTCTACATTCGAACTCAGGATAGCTGCAGAACCCAACCCTTGCCTTCATTCTGATCGTGTGAGTTTCTTTTCCGTTTTCTTTCTTTCTGCATGTAGTTCTAGGTGGAGACTGAAAAAAAACCTATCTCGTTTTAATTATAAGAACTTTGAAATTTATTGGTTATCCTAATCTTCATTTATTACTCTTGCTTTCAGTTTTGTTAAATTTCTTCTTCCGTATAGCAGTTTCTGGTTTCGGAGTTTCTATACCTTTAATATGAAAGAAATTAACCTTGGTCTTAGCAATATATTCTGTCTAAAGTTCCAAAATCCGATGAAAGTTTTAAAGTTTCTCATTTTTAAGAGCATCTCTCACCTATCTAACGTGAATCAGCTATTCTCGAAAATTCATTACAATGATGGTTTTCTAGGCATGAGAAGAAGCAATAATGTTTTTTCTCTCTCTCCTTTCTTTTTTTTTTTTTTTTTCTTTTCCTTTTCTTCCAAATTCATAACGCGTTAGTAATATGTCATACAACCAAAAACGAATCGCAACTATTAGAACCATTATTTTCTTGAAGTTGCAGACCATTTCTTCTTTTTTTTCTTGAATTTGGTAATTCGACTCTCTTCTACTCCCCCCTTTCTCTTCTTCCTTCTGCTTGGGGGAATGAAATAGGCCTCTCGAGTGTATTTCGAGAAAAATGCACTTTCATTCTGTTCTAGTATTTTGGTTTTGCTTTTACTTTTTTTCAATTAATATTAGATATTAATAATAATATTTATAAAACATAAAGTGGGATGACGCTTGTCAATCTGGAAGGTAACCACTGCTTTAGTTAATTAGGTAATAAAACCCAAACACTTAATGATCCTTTGTGTTTTTTTATTAATATGTTCTTTCAAGCAAGTAAATGTCACAAACAAACAAATGTTAATAAAGATGTTATTTACATGGTTATAATAACACAAATAGTTCTGATAGTTTGCAATATTATCTTATGGTGATAGACCCTATTAATTAATCAAACAATTAATATATAATTTAGTAAATTTTAGACTAGACATCAGAGAGAATTATATCTTTTTTTTTTTTGCCTAAAGCCAACGCTCAACTGCCACTTCAAGCTCTTATTTAAAACTCATTTATTTCGGGCCCTGCTGATGTCATAGGGCATTCTCTTTTATCATTAGCCAGTTTAAAAGCTATTCTCATATGACAATATTTTTATGCATAATTAAACCATTCTTTGCTTAGAAACCTCAATTAATTAATGTGAAGTAACAATAAGTACTATCCTCATTAAAATTTATTAAAACAATAGATTAAATTTACATAAAGACCTGCCATACATAAAATAAAACGAAAACGGGCTGCCAATTCAATACAGTTCCTTATTTGGCAAAGTGGTGGGGGGGGGGGGCGCGAGGAGTTAAGCAAACTCCGCTACATACATACATATATATATATATATATATATATATATATATATATATATATATATATATATATATATATATATATATATATATATATATATATATATATAATATATATATATATATATATATATATATATATATATATTATATATATATATATATATATATATATATATATATATATATATATAATATATATATATTATATATATATATATATATATATATATATATATATATATATATATATATATATATATATATATATATATATATATATATATATATATATATATATATATATATATATATATATATATATATATATATATATATATATATATATATATATATATATATATATATATATATATATATATATATATATATATATATATATATATATATATATATATATATATATATAAGCGACTTCATTACTCAGTCAATCGAGCACTCGCTTAGCACTTGAGATACCCTGGTTCGAGACCGGGTGAAGTATAGAATTTTGAGCAGTCCTCTCTTGCGTTTAACTCCGCCAACTTATGCGTAATAAATACACCGGTGTGGTGTTTATTGCTGGTAAAATCAAAATTGGCATCCGCGATAAGCCTGGCCATCAAGCGGATGTTTGTCGTCGGCTGTGAAACCCTTGGCTCATTTTCGAATAAACCTACTGATAGGGGGCACATTTTGATTTCACATATATATATATATATATATATATATATATATATATATATATATATATATATATATATATATATATATATATATATATATATATATATATATATATATATATATATATATATATATATATATATATATATATATATATATATATATATATATATATATATATATATATATATATATATATATATATATATATATATATATATATATATATATATATATATATATATATATATATATATATATATATATATATATATATATATATATATAAACAAAAATTTAAATAGATTAATTTTTTTAAATTAAAAGCTTTTAATGAAAATATTTCGGATTATATTTAAATATATTATATATAATAATAAGATAATAATAATAATAATAATAATATTAATAATAATAATAATAATAATAATAATAATAATAATAATAATAATAATAATAATAATAAATTAACAATAATAATAATGATAATTATTGTAATTATTATTAAATTATTATTATTATTATTATTATTATTATTATTATTATTATTATTATTATTATTATTTTATTATTATTATTATTATTATTATATTATTATTTTAGAGACTATCTTTTCCATATTTATAACACACAATTATATTTTACCCGCTTCAATTTAAACATATTTTATCAACGAAAATATTTATATTTAAAAAAGAAACAGTTTTTTTTAGAAAGTGTGTGGTTGCATAAGCATGTGTGTGTACGTAATATATATATATATACCTAGAACAAACTATATTTAGCATAATATCCAAGTATAAATATAGTCTTAAAGAATATATATATGTATATAAATATAGATAATGAAAGTAATATATAAATAATGATATATAGATATATAGTATAATATATATATATAGTAAATATATAAGAACTTATAAATATATATAGTATATATATAATATATACTATATATATATATATATATATATATATATATATATATATATATATATATATATATATATATATATATATATATATATATATATATAGAGATAGAGAGAGAGAGAGAGAGAGAGAGAGAGAGAGAGGAGAGAGAAGAGAGAGAGAGAGAGAGAGAGAGAGAGAGAGAGAGAGATGAGAACTGCATAATTTAAATTTAAAATTTGAAATAAGAAAATAATATATAAAAATAAATATTTTTAATTCAATCATCTTTTGACGTAACTCCAGAGAACGAAATATAAGGAAAAATAATCAAAATTACTCATAGTAGCTATATATGCATGTAATATTATGTTCTTTTGAGCTCGAGGTCAATACTCGCAGAAAAGAAAAATTCTTTGTCACGCATCTAACGTTATTTTAGAAGTCGTCATTAATTTCCCGAGCCTACAGATGATTATATTTTATTTATCTTTGTGGAAGGCTGATTCCAAATTGGGAACTGTATTAGAATCAATTTTTCGGCCATTTAATTAATTAATTATGAAACGAGCTCAAATGCTTGCTCCAAGTTGTCCTAATTTTCAATTGTAGAATTAAGTTATTGAATATTTCAATTTATAGTAAATAAGATAAAGCGGCTTAAATTAATACAGCATTTATAGCATTAAATATACAATTACTAATATTACTTTTTAAATTAGTACAGCTGCGCAGGTAAAAAAATACCGATAATAGTTTTTGTATGAGAAATAACCTCGTACAGGAACGACTGGCCTCCTTCTCTTCAATCTTTTATCATTGGCCATTACGGCAGCTTTATAGAAGAATAAAATGATCTAATGTGGAGAGGTTTGTCTTTTTCCTTAAAAATGAAGTTAAATATAAATTTTAAGTCTATAAAATCCAATATATTTTTTTCCATGTTATATATAAACTTGTCTATTACAGTTTATTAATTACATAAATAAAATTTACAAATCACTTGCAGCTATTCCTGATATATATAATTTAAACTTATGGTAAGTCTTAATTAAAAAGGTGATCGAATTGACGCATGTTCTCATCCAAATTTCTAGTTTCTTATTTTACTAGGTTTCTTATATACTCACTGAAAGTTCAAATGACTAGAATGAACACTCAAGCCGTTTTATATTTGAAATACTTATTGTGTTATATAGCTCTCCTTATACTCCATTATTGTGTTATATAGCTCTCCTTCTACTCCACAGTGTTGCTTCCACTTCCATATCTATGCTTCCCGCTCGCTCTACTTCAGCTGCTTGCTACCACATTCTTAAACTTCATAAATATATTTATATATTCATTCGTATATTATTTTCATTTTTTTTTATTAATTAATTTTATTTTATTAATTCAATTTAATTTAGCATTCAGTTAGTTTAATTTTCCATTTAAAAAATTAATAATTTTAAAATTTTTAAAAAAAATTAATAAATAAAGAAAATTACTTATACAGCCGAACAATAAATATGAGTCGTTATAAACTTCATACATTCTCGTTAAGAAAAAAAAAAGCCGAA
>SEYY01001347.1:7500-10372 GCA_009176605.1 Armadillidium nasatum | reverse complement strand
TCCCTGCTCTTTAGTATGTCTTTGGAAAGGAATACTCTACTGGTAATCAACTTCTTTTCTCTCTGATATTTGATCCTCTACAATTCGGAATTTGGGTTAATCTTTAGATGTGTGCCTGACATATCAAAAGCTTTTGATAGAGTCTAGCACAAAGCATTAATTTCCAAGTTTCCCTCTTTCGTTATCTATCCTTCTCTCTGTAACCTCTTTGATCTCCTTTCCGGTCGCTTTATTGCAGCCGTAGTAGACGACCATCGTTTTTCCTTTAAATCTATCAATATTTTTCATCAATGATCATCTTTCCATAACTTCTTCACTATCCAGTCTTTTGCTGATGACTCTATCCTTCACTATTTCTTTCATCTTGAAAGGTGCCATACACAACTGCAGTTAGCTCATACTTGGAGGGTTGCCTTGGGGTAGCTGACCTCTCATTTTTTATCGTATTTCCAATTGGGCCAGGATAAAACATGATCGCTTTCAATGCCTCAAAAATTCAATCCATCACCTATCTACTCGGCAATATCTTCCACACAACTATAATATCTTCGAAAACACTCAACTCTATCCTTCCTCTACCTTCAATATTTTTGGTGTTTCCTTTTCTCGTGATCTTTCTTGGGAGGATCATATTATTTCTCTTTCTCTATCAACTACTAAAAGGTTAGGTGTTCTGTGGAGCCTTCGGAACTTTTTTACTCCACTCCTGTTGCTCGAGCTGTATAGGAGCGTTGTCCGTACCTGTTTTATGGAATACGCGTCGCATATGTGGGGTGCTTCCACTCACGCAGCTCGTCTGCTAAAGGTGGAAAATAAACCTCTTCGTCTCATCAACTCTTCTCTTAATTACTATGAAATCTCTTTCTACCAGTAAAATCATTGCATCAGTCTTTTATAATATATCTATTACAATGAACATCGCTCTTATGATCTTACTAGTCGTATACCTCCTTCCTTGTGAAGAGTTCCCACTACTCATCTGTCCACTCAATCTCATCCTTTCGCTCTCTGATTCTCTTGCCCTAACTTAAAATCTATGCTCATTCTTACATATATTGTACTTGTAAAATCTGGAACATTTTTCCATCTTCCATTTTCCACACTACCTATGGCTTATATACCACTAAGGTGAACCCCTAACTCAATTCCCATAGCTTAGAGGGTGAAAATTTTTTTCACACTTCTATGTTTAATATTTTGTTAGAAATTTTTTTGATTCCAAATATATAACAGGCTTTCATAATTCCAAATGGTTCTTGAGGAAAAGACTTTTAAAGTGATACCTGTCGAACGACCTTAAATCTGGCGGCATATGGTTCCCTTAAAGGAAATTTTTTTAATTTTTTTTATTTTTTAAAACAATTTTGTAATATTTTTTAAAGAAAATTTTATCCTGATTCAACGAAGTCGTATTATTTTTTTTATTTTCTATAATTCATAATTTAGTTTTCCATAATTCCATATGGTTACTGAGATAAAAGGCCAATCAAAATATTCCCAAAAGAGGACAAAAGGACAATATCTCAACTTTTTGGGCCAAATGTTTTACACAAAATTGAAAACAAATCAGTAGTTCTTTAGTAACATCATTGCTAATTCCAAATCTGTAATTAGTTTTTATAATAAACTGTTCTGAGAAAAACTTTTAAGTAATTGTGAGACCTTGAAAACCTTTATATGACAAAAATGGAAAAAAAATGTTTTTCAATCATTTTCTACAGAAAAAATCTATAAACTATCATATTTCATCGATACTCATTCGATTTATTATGCACCTTTATATATATATATAATATATATTATATATATATATATATATAAATATTTTATATATATATATATATATATATATAAAGTTAAATTTACTAAAATAATATATGAATTATTATTTTATCGATATACTCAATTATTTAAAAATAATTTTCATTTTATATATTTAAATTGTATATATATATATATATATATATATATATATATATATGATTATATATATATATATATAATATATATATATATATATATATTATATATATATATATGTATGTGTGTGTAACTGCATCGTTTCCAAATATTATCCCTATTTAAAATACTGTTACAATTATGCAATGTGTCAGTGGGAGTAGCTAAGGTATCTTGTTAAAAAACGATTGACTGAATATTTAATCTTAAAATTAGACCCGTGTTACTTTGAAAAGTGATCAACTCAAGCAATTGTGCATTATTTCTATCTACGACACTACATATGGATGTTAAGGTATTTGTGTATGCGTTTGTAATATATGTGTGCGTAACTGTATTTCAACGTTTGAAAGTATGCATGTGGAAATGTCTGGATTTCCATGCTTCTATACGTACTGATAAAGTAAGGTAGGTGTCTAGAGGGGATAGAGTAGAGTATGAAATGCTGCCACAGCTACTATTGTGATAGCAAAAAATTATAATAATAATAATAATAATAATAATAATAATAATAATAATAATAATAATAATAATAATAATAATAATAATAATAATAATAATAATAATAATAATAATAATAATAATAATAATAATAATACAAATTGAAATAAATATAAAAATGATATTTAGTGAAATGTTTAATTTATTTAGTGAAAACTTTTCTTGTGAAAAACGTTTTACTATCGAAACAAGCTGGCGGTATATGACTATATATATATATATATATATATATATATATATATATATATATATATATATATATATTATATATATATATATATATATATTACTTATATAAGAGATTTGTGGAACACTATGAAATAAAAAAACCGTACTATTGAAACGTCAGATGTGTTTGTTTGTACATGTGTTTAACAATGCTTGTTTATATAATAATAATAATAGTAATAAT
>SEYY01001347.1:0-2500 GCA_009176605.1 Armadillidium nasatum | reverse complement strand
CTAATAGAGGACTCAGTTTTTTGATGTGAAGATGTAACAGCTCTTGAGTGGTGTTTGTATTCAAAAAAGGTAGAAATCTTTTCTATTAGGAGAACGTAGCAGAAGCACAAGATTATTGAAGTGGTAGGAGAAAATTTAAGTCACAGAAATCGAATTAGGAGATTCAAGATCACAAAAGTGTTACCGGAGTATTGGTACATAGGCACAACTCCACCCTTAGAACTGAATTATGAAATAAGTTTAGTTAGATATATTAAAAAAGTTAGAAGAGAATTCTTGATATCTTTTTCTCAGACAAGATAAAAGTTAGATGAGAATTAGAGAGATGGTATTCCACAGAAGCTAAGTTAGAGCCCAAACTACGGACGTTGGTGTAGTGAATTGAGAACCCACGTGTGCGCACGCCCCCTATTCTGCACAAACACTCACGATCAGAACAGACAAACAAAAGCCAATCTAGCAAACTGAATAAAACAAAAATCACACGAGCAAAAGACAGCAAACGAAGAAACAAACAAAACAAATAAAATCGAAAATGCTTATGTTAAAAACAAATATTAAAACGTTAAAATATTCATAGAAATATAAGTATAAAACTATTTCTATTTAAAATAAAATATTCGTAAAAACTTATCTTAAATTTATCAATCACTAGTTATCCTGTTATAAATTAAACCACTATAGATACTGAATTTTAAAACACGGAAAAATTGATAAAAAAAAATTTTTTTTATTATTATTTTAAATAATAATCTATATATATATATATAATATGATATAATATATATAATTATATATATATATTAATATATATATATATATATATATATATATTACTAGTTGATCCTGTTATATTAAACCACTATATGAATTTTATTGATAATTTACACATATATATATATATATATAATATATATATATATATATATATATATATATATATATATAATATATATATTATATACTATTAAATATATATATATTATATATATATATATATATATATATATATATATAATATATATATATATATATATATATATATATATATATATATTATATATATATATTTTTTTTTTTTTTTTTTTTTTTTTTTTTTTTTTTTTTTTTTGTATATATATATTTAGGTATTTATCGGTATAGTATGGCAAGTATCAGCATATTTTTAATAGTATCGGTATCGGTAAAAAATAAAAAACAATAAATAATATATATAATATATATATATATATATTATATATTATATATATATATATATATATTATATATATATATATATATATATATATTATTAATAATAATAATAATAAAAATAATAATATAATAAAATTTGTAATAAAGGGCTGAAAAGCATAAACACCTCTGTACTACGCAATGGAAGCTAATATGAGTGTATGTGTGTTTTATGAAATAAGTATAATAGTGAATAATATGATTATCAATGAATAGTAAAGATTGAAAATAGAAATTGGAAAATATAGTAAACAAACTTTTATTAATAGGGTGCTTATATTTCACAAGTATGAGCATGAAAACATAGTTTGTGTGTATGATTGCAGGTGTGTAGGTTCGAGCATGTGTGTGTAGCCTTGCAAGCTTTCGCTGGATGACAAGAGGGTTGGGATCTCCAATTCGGCTTAATAAGAATGGGCTGTGCCATCTATGGATGCAAGTATTCATTTTACCCTCAACAATACCAACCTACTACTTATGTATATATATATATATATATATATATATATATATATATATATATATTATATATATATATATATATATATATATATGTATATATATTATATATATTATATATATATTGGTTTCTTTTACAGAACAATTCACTGTCACCAATAGAATATAACCATAACAAAAAATGTGGATGTGACGAATATAGTGAGTATATATATATATATATATATATTATATATATATATATATATATATTATATATATATATATATATATATATATAATATATATATATATATATATATATATATATATATATATATATATATATATATATATATATATATATATTATATATATTATAGATATAAATTAATATAAATTAATATTAATTATAAGTTATAAATTATATATATATAATATAGTATTGTATAGTGTAATATATATATATATATATATATATTATATATTATATATATATATATATAATATATATTATATATATATATATATATATTATATATATATTATTATTTTTAAAATATTAATTTTATAAAATTGAATTTTTAATATTATTTATTGTCATTTCTTTTTATTATGATAATATGGTATGGTTCAATTATGTATGGAACAAAATATCGGCCAAATGGCCGCCGCGACCTCGGCGGCACACCTCCATCCGATGGTCCAAATTTTCGATGACGCTGAGGCATAATTGGGGTTCTATGCCGTTAATGTGCCGAATTATCTCATCCTTTAGCTCTTCGAATTGTTTCTGGCTTATAGACGTACACCTTTTCTTTCAAATAAC
>SEYY01001345.1:0-16310 GCA_009176605.1 Armadillidium nasatum | reverse complement strand
CTGAAATTTCAAAGAGGAATCAAAGTGAAACAAGTATTTTACTTAATAATAGTTTATTTACAAAAAGAAAAATGAATCAACAAAATGGTAGCAATAGCTAATGAGCGAGCGTATTATGAACTAAATATCTTAATATATTGGAATTTAAATATTAATTATTTACATAAAAGGGTTAATGTAAAGGGGATCTATTAGAGAGGTGAAGGAAACTCTAAAGAAGTCTAATTGAAAACTTATATTCAATATAAGGACTCTGTCCTTACTAAACTTCTTCAACACACAAAACTCAAGTTATGTGCAAACTAAGAAAAAGTGATTGGGCTTACACTTTTATAACACTCATGTGTCATCAACTTAGTCTTTTGGCTCTTGCCAAAGTTTTAGATCCTCTAGGATCTGTCCTTCTGCCACTTAACTCAGGTTAAGATAAGAATCCTCTGGATCCTTAAAGTCTCTCTTAATTCTATTAAGAGGTAGATCTGATAGATCTAAAGTTCTCTCTCTTTTAGCTCTGGCTAAAGTAAGATCATAAGAAACTCTAGTTTCTTAATTAAGACTCTTAGTTCGTACTAAAGTCTCCTCTTAACTCATGTTAAGAGATTAGATCCTCTTGGATCTAATGGTCTCCGGTCTCTGCTTCTTGTGATTTACTTCTACTTCCTTTTATAGGCGCTGAGGTTAAGTATGCTACATAATAATAATAATAATAATAATAATAATAATAATAATAATAATAATAATAATAATAATAATAATAATTTAAAGAAAATAAATAAATAAAAAGAAATGTTATTATGAGTTTTTAAACTTCATCAATATTTAAAAGAAAATCATATCTTGTAAATAGTTGAAATAAAAATACTTTATATTACCCCATGTTTAAATTTTAACCTATTTGCAAAAGATGAATTACAAAAATTTACTTAACTAAATAACTCTAAAAATATGACAGATTAAAAAAAAGGTCTTAACATCAACTTTTCATAACTTAAACATTGTTAAAAGAGGAATTTATACAACCAACAATAATATAAAATAATATGAAAATATAATATAACATCAATTCAACCTCTCAGAAATCCTTCAAGAGTTTCTGGAGTCTCTTATAAAACAAATATCTCTACAATAGATATTCAAACCTCGAATCTCTGAGTACTGCAAACAAACGTTTGTTTAACAATAGTCACTAACTGGCGGTCTAACATGAATCCATCAACTGTTGGGATTGGAGCAATCAAAACTCCCCGCAAGATTCTATCAACAAAGTAACAACTTCTTTGTTCCTTCTTACAACCTTTCATAACTTCAACAGAAGATGAATCCTCATAAATGAATAAATAATCATAAAATAATTCTCATAATATAAACCATTACATAATATTTCCTCAATTCTAAATCATTTTAACAATAACAAAACATCTTGACAATGAATATCAAAACAACAATTAAGCTAATCATATTTCTACTTCTATTTGACCTATATTCAAGTGGTCTTTCTAAAACTCTATTGGTATCTACAATAGGTTCCTTTTGACCTTAAATTATATGTATTTCTCTCATTATTATTTCTATCTTGATTTATTCTAATGTTATTATTCCTATTAACATTCATTGGAATATAAATATCGTCATCACTATCAGAATTTGTACTCTCCAAATCTGTTTCTTCTCCTATTTCGTCATTTAACTCTACTTCATTTTCTTCTATCGGGGTCATGTATGACATTTGGCAAATGACATCTTTTTAATCGGTTTATGTGTACTCTTTCTTGTCTTTTATGCAGATCGTATAAGGGTTTAATAGTGTAATTCACAGGTGAGTACTTATCAATAACTCTATAAGGGTCCAAGGTATCTAGGTTTAAGTTTACTACCTTTGCCTCTTCTATAATTATCTAATAACCATACAAAATTTCCTATTTCAAACTCTTTGAAATTTTTATCTTTAAAATATTCTTTTCTTTTCCTTTGCATTTTAGCATTAAACTCTTGAGCATTCTTATATGCTTCTTTCATCTTTCTACTTATCTCTTCTTTAGCATTTCTACCTATATAATCATACGTTTCTCCTGCTTTGATAATGTCGGAAAGTGGTAAGGAGGGCGTCTCTCCCAAAGAAAAGAAAGAAGGGGATTTCATTTGTGCTTGAGTGGTAAGAAGTGTTTAGAGCTAGTGTAACAAAAGATAAATAATCTTCCCAAGTGATGTAGTTCAGAGTGTTCTAAAGCAGATGCTAAAGGCGTTTTTAATGTTTCTGTGCGATCTTTCTGAGTAACTGTTTCCTTGGGGATGAAAGCTTGTTGTGTAGTGTACTTTAGTTTTAAAGAGGTCACAAACTTCCTTGAAAAGATTTGAATGAAATTGTGTACCGTTATCAGTAGTGATATGAGATGAGGCTGAGAATCTGTTTATGTAGTCTATTAGGCATTTTACTATAGTTTCTTTTTTAATATTAGTGATAGGATAAGTTTGAAGGAATCTTGAAAAATGATCTATTATAGAGAAAATGTATTTATTGTTATTAGAAGTGCTAGGTTTAAACTTAAAAAGATATCTTAGAGGCTGATGATCTGAAATGATCGTAAATTTGTGTTCATAAAGATAATAATCAAAGTGCCTAACTGATTTGACAATGGCTAATGCTTCCCTTTCAGTTACACTGTATCTACTTTCTTGTGGAGTTAACTTCCTTGAGAAATATGCTATCGGTTTATCTACACCATCACTTTCCTGTGTTAGAACAGCTCTGATCGCCAAGTCTGACACGTCAGTATGAAGCTTAAACGGGTTATTAAAATTTGGGTGTATGAGAATGGGTGAACTAGATAATAATTCTTTTATTTTTAAGAAAGCTTTCTCTTCTAACTCAGACCAAATAAACTTAGAATATTTCTTAGTGAGGTTTGTTAAGGGGGTACAAATACTTGAAAAACCATTAATAAATTTTCTATAATAACTAGACATTCCTAAAAATCTTCTCACTTCCTTTACATTCCTAGGTGTTTCATAATCTCTAATTCCTTGCAATTTAATCGGATCAATTTGAATACCTTTCTTTGAAATAATATGTCCAAGATACTTTACACTTTCTTGTGCGAACTTACACTTTTTTAATGATAACTTTAGGCCTGAATCTTTATAAATTTTTAAAACTTGCTCTAGGTATTTAAGATGGTCTTCGAAATTAGATGTATATAGAATTAAATCATCCATATAAATATGGCAAAACTTTCCTAAAACTTCAGAAAATAGAAGAGATAAGGTCTTAGTGAAAGTAGTAGGGGCGCCTATTAAACCGTAAGGCATTCTAATATGCTGATATTTTAAGTTGTCTGGACCTATAAAACTTGTCTTATGCCTATCTTCTTCTTCTATCAAAATTTGGTTAAATCCCTTTAGGTTATCGAGAACAGAAAAATATCTTGAGCCATTTAATGATGCTAATATCTCGTCAACACGGGGCATGGACATCACCTCCGCTTCTGTTACTTTATTTAAAGCTCTTGCATCATAAACAAAACGTAGTGTATTATCTTTTTTATCAGTATTATAGGGCAGTTCCAACTACTGGAGGATCTCTCAATTCAATCCTAATTTCAACATTTTATTTATGTGATCCTGCATGACTTCTTTTGTTGCTTGTGGTAGTCTATACTGTGAAACAAAAACTGGTTTGCTATTACCTGTCTTAATACTATGTTTGTTTAATTTACATAAACCTATATCATCAGAGGTTTGGGAAAATGCATCTTTATATTTCTTAATCAATTCTAGCATTCTTATCTGTTGATTAGTTTCTAGGTTATCTAAGTTTATATTGTTTAAATCGAATGTACAATCAGATTTTAGCTACATTTTCTATCTCTATTTCTTCTTTCTTCTGCTAAAAATATATCTCCTATCAATTCATTTTTGTTTAAAGTTATCTCTCTATCAAAAAAGTTGGCAATAGTAAAAGGTACTTCTAATTTATCATTTACAATGGCTAAGGTATTTCCAACTCTTAAACCATCTGTACAAGAAGATTCAATGACTATATGTTTATTTTTCCACTTCTTTTGTACAATACCATGTGTCTTTACAAAGGAACGAGGGGGTAATACTAATTTTTTATTTAATTTTAACTTATCTTCATTAAGCTTTACTTTACTTATACTAAAACATTGCATGTCATAATCACTCGAACAAACTATAGGTAGTCTTACTTTATTTATTTGTATATACTTTTCTTCAAAATTAAACATCACTTTCCCTATCCTCTTAATTATGTCTCTTCCTATCAGCATATCTCCTAACGAATTTTGTATTGTCTAAGATATATACTTCATGAATAAATTTAATTTTACCAATACTAAAATATAAAGAAACTTTACCCATTAATTTTAATTTCTCACCAGTAACACTTGTAACTTTTATATTAGGGACTTTTATAACACTCTTAAATCGATCCGTTTCATATAACTTAGAAAAATGATTATAAGAAACTATTGATATATTTGACCCTGAATCCCAGTATCCCAATGACTTTAAATTATTTACTCTTAAATATGTTACAGGATTTTCTAAATCATCTGTAACGGATCGGTTTAATAGTTTTTTGGTGGGTTTTGCATTAGGGAATGTCTTCTATTAATCTGAGGACAGTATCTATTTATATGTCCTTGTTTATTACAATAGAAGCATATAATATTATTATTATAATTTCTATCTCTATTATAATGATTAGGGGAATTTCTATAATTAGGGAAATTATTACTTTGATCATTTTCATTATTAACATTAAATATAGGGTTTCTAGAGGGTAATAACTTTTCTGCTTTTAATGCAGTCTGTAAACAATTATTATAAGTGGTAAATTCTTGGATTCCTATAAGTTTTTTTATTTCTAAATTTAACCCATTAATAAATATAGAGATGAGAAACTGATTCTCTGTTCTCTATGTCTTCGAACTCAGTAAGAACATGCATGACTGATTCGCTTATCTCATCTATCTTGTTAGCGTAATCTCTAATGTTAGAATGCCCTTGTCTTATATTTGAAAATCTCCCATAAGCTTCTTGTTTTGACACTTTAATTTCATATCTCTTAGCTAAAAATTCTACAAGCTCGTTAAAATCAAACTCTTCAATCTCTGGGTGTAAGTTTAAATAAGTCTGGGCAGAGTCTATGCATAAACATTTTAGAATATTTACTTTAATTTCTTCTCTCCAGCCTTCAAGTTTTGCTCTAGAATTAAATTGATTTAAAAAGCTCTTAAAATTATTTTTCCCATTAAAAAATTTAAGTTTTCCTACAATATTAGAGAAATTTGGCATATTAAAGTTTTCGTTTTGAAATTCACCTGCTTCTGCCATGTTAAATATTAAATGAACTTAACTTTATATAAACAATATCTATAGTTCCGCTTTGAAACACTTCGAAACTTCAGTCTAATAAATAATATAAGGAAAAATGTATCTCATCAATTTAAAAAAAATTACTTTAAAGTTTTATCAAAAATCAATCTCACCAATTATAATTGAACTTTAAAGACAGTCTCAAGCCGTTTATTAACAATGTAACTATGTTTTCAGTGCTACCGACCAATATAAGTCTTAAGGACGTCTTCACCGCTGCCGCCAATATAAAGTCGTAACTTTGTGATGTGATTAACAAGATGGTGAGTGATGAGATAAATCACAAAGTACGCTTTACAAAATAAAAATAAAGTCTTGACTGAAATTTCAAAGAGGAATCAAAGTGAAACAACATTTTATTTAATAATAGTTTATTTACAAAAAGAAAAATGAATCAACAAAATGGTAGCAATAGCTAATGAGCGAGCGTATTATGAACTAAATATCTTAATATATTGGAATTTAAATATTAATTATTTACATAAAAGGGTTAATGTAAAGGGGATCTATTAGGAAGGTGAAGGAAACTCTAAAGAAGTCTAATTGAAAACTTATATTCAATATAAGGACTCTGTCCTTACTAAACATCTTTAACACACAAAACTCAAGTTATGTGCAAATTAAAAAAAGTGATTGGGCTTACACTTTTATAACACTCATGTGTCATCAATTTAGTCTTTGGGCTCTTACCAAAGTTTTAGATCTTCTAAGATCTGTCCTTCTTCCACTTAACTCAGGTTAAGATAAGAATCCTCTGGATCCTTAAAGTCTCTCTTAATTCTATTAAGAGGTAGATCTGATAGATCTAAAGTTCTCTCTCTTTTAGCTCTGGCTAAAGTAAGATCATAAGAAACTCTAGTTTCTTAATTTAGACTTTCAGTTCGTACTAAAGTCTCCTCTTAACTCATGTTAAGAGATTAGATCCTCTTGGATCTAATGGTCTCCGGTCTCTGCTTCTTGTGATTTACTTCTGCTTCCTTTTATAGGCGCTGAGGTTAAGAATGCTACATAATAATAATAATAATAATAATAATAATAATAATAATAATAATAATAATAATAATAATAATAATAATAATAATAATAATAAGAATCAAAAAATTTAAGAAAATAAATAAATAAAAAGAAATGTTATTATAAGTTTTTAAGCTTCATCAATATGTAAGAGAAAATCACATCTTGTAAATGGTTGAAATAAAAATACTTATATATATATATATATATATATATATATATATATATATATATATATATATATATATATATATATATATATATATATATATATATATATATTAAGATAAACACATTGCTCCTTTTGATGATATATGTCTATCGATTAATCGATATTGATTTGTTGTGTGGACGATTTGGACGAGTTATAAAAAAAAAAGTTGTCAACCCTTTGTCCTTATCAAAAAAAGTTGTCGACGTTTTGGAGAAGTGTGAAAATTTTGTTAATGACGTGTCGGCCCTTTGGCCTGTCGACTACTTTTCTTCTCGACGATTTAAGGTATTCATAGAACTTAAGGCATCGTATACACGATGCCTTATAAACTCTCTCTCTCTCTCTCTCTCTCTCTCTCTCTCTATATATATATATATATATATATATATATATATATATATATATATATATATATATATATATATATATATATATATATATATATATATATATATATATATATATATATATATATATATATATATATATATATATATATATATATATATATATATATATATATATATATATATATATATATATATATATATATATATATATATATATATATATATATATATTATATTTTTCCCTTCTACCTTCGTTCCTGATGACGGACTGCAATCAGTCAGGCATAGATGTAATATTATTTTCAAGTATATGTGGTGTTCTAGGCTATATTTTCCAAGATCTAAAGGCATGGTGCAAAAGTTGCCTCCTCGTTCTCTCATCCTCTGAGAGAACGAGAAGTCAACTTTTGATAATTGATCCCCATATATTTTCAATAGGATTTAAGTCGCACTCTGTTGGTGGCCATAGTAAAGCATCGAGAATCTGCTTATGTTCTGCGAACCATTCCTTTACTTAAATGTAAAACTGGAAAAAATAATTTTTCAATTTGATGAAAAAAAAATATATATATATATACATATATATATATATATATATATATATATATATATATATATATATATATATATATATATATATATATATATATATATATATATATATATATATATATATATATATATATATATATATATATATATATATATATATATATATATATATATATATATATATATATATATATATATATATATATATATATATATATATATATATATATATATATATATATATATATATATATATATATATATATATTTGGACCTTTCCCCGTCCTGTCAGTAGAATTTTTAGAGGAAGATCCTTGGGTTTCAAGGGCCCACGGCGGATATCGCTGGCTGGGCTAGGCCTATCATGGATGCCGGAGATTATTCCAATCAGTGGCAAGAGCACTCCACTGATGTACTCGTTTAATGACTGAGTCATTCGGAGATAAGTGCAAGGAGAAATTGCTCACATTTCCCGCTCCGTCCAGGCCTCAAACCCTGGACCTCTCGCTTGATATATATATATATATATATATATATATATATATATATATATATATATATATATATATATATATATATATATATATATATATATATATATATATATATATATATATATATATATATATATATATATATATATATATATATATATATATATATATATATATATATATATATATATATATATATACTATTAAAATTACCGATAGGTTTAAAGTCTTGATCTTATGAAATTGAAAATGTCCTATCAGCAATCTTGACCAATCATCTGTTTTGATCGAATAGACCAATCTGCAATTAAGTTGATTCACAAACTAGTACTTCATTTTTAGAGTTACCGCTTTGATGTAATTTATAGCATCAATCAACTCACTCGAGGACAATGTAGTCTGCTTTGATATTTAAAGAATTTGTGGCTTCTTCTGCAAAATCCCCAAATAAGTTGTTTGAAGATGTGACGATTATTCTTCGTAGTAGTTTATTTCTCTAAGTATGTAGACAACTTCACTTTGATTTCGATACGAAAAAACTTTTTAGATCGATTATTCTAAAGAACTTATCAGTTCAATGATCAGGATAAGAGTGAAAGCTTATTTCAAATATTTCGATGTCCCACTCTTCCAAAAGTCATTCTCTGTTACCGAGTCATTAAAAAGGTGACTCCATTGACTCAGAATTCTTAATCCTAAAATCCTCCCCGGGTGGGGATGACACCAGCCATCTTTGGACGGGTGTCAGAGAAAGAAAAATCGAGAAAGAATACGATATGAGGCTTATTCGGATTCATCGGAACTGGTTTGTTCCGCGAATTTGAGATTTGCAGCCATGGCCGCTATTCGAGTAGGACGTTTTACAACAGGCTTTCCTTACTGATGTATTTGCAGAAGTATCAGGAAGGGCTTGAGAAGTTGAAATAGATGATGTTTCGGAATGAAGGCCTATTACCACTATGAGTTAAAGATAGCTCTAATGGGTAGAGATGCTTTATAGGATAAGTATTTATTTGACCACCGGGTGTTCTTACAAATACCGAACGAATACGATTATCATCTCCATATATTAACTGGGTTACAACACCCATTTGCCAAAAGGGACGTTCCTTTGCAGAACTACGAATTAATACTACGTCGTCGACTTTAACAAGGTTGTTCCAATTTGTCTGATAAAGGTCGCGACTAGTTTCTCTTAAACTAAGCAGATATTCCTCATACCAACGGGATCTGAATTCTTCGAATATTTTATAAGTTTTTTCCAGAGATTGCAAGAGTGCATTCCTGGATGTCGAAGGAGAACTCCAGAAACGGTCATTTTTACTCTTTCCTGGCAATACCAAGCTTGTTTTGGCATGCTGTTTAAGGAAACAAGTTCGGAGTAAGAGGAATTATATCATTTTCGCTTGATGCATTAGGTCAGTGGACGAGAATTTATGGCATCTTCAATGTCTGAAAGAGTGGTGACGAAATTGAAATATTCAATAGAAGACCGTCCTATTGTCTTCATTAGACAACTCTTGACAACACGTAACATTCTCTCCCACTGGCTTCCAACCCATGGACTATAAAGAGGAATCTGTCAATGTATTATCTGATTTTTTCTCAAAAACTCTTTTCCATTTTCAGGTACTACAAATAATTCGAATGCGTCTGTACCTTGTACGAAGGATCGAGAGTTGTCACTATAAACAACGTCTCGAACTCCAAATAGGTTTACAAACCGTTGGAAGGATTGCACAAACGTTGCAGAAGACATACTAGGTGAATCCAGGTGAATAGCATAGATGCTTAAGGGACCCGTCCAAGCGTAAAAAAAAGTTTTCCCGATGATCTTCATAGAGAACGTATCTAAAGGGAAACCCTTCTTCTATCGTTCCTGTTTCTTTTAGAAAAAGCTATGGGAAAGTTGTTTTTAACAGGGTTTTGAACCCCACTTTTCTTTCTGACTTTTTTCACAAAATCCTTAATAAAATACATAATATTTAATATTTTTTGTTTTTTTCGTTGAGGAATTGGAAACATATGTAGCTTTTAAAAAAAATGCTTTACAAAGTTGATAGCTTTTGGTATAGGAAGTTTGGTATTCGCCTAAACTCATTTGAATTTTTTTTTTTTTCCAAAATGTTGACAAATTTCATTCGATTTTTAATAGATCCGAAGTTATTTCCTAGTTCAAACTTCGTTGGTACCTTCCTCCATGTGTTTCTAGTTCACACAGAAAATTTGAAAAAAATCCATGAGAAACCTTTTTTTTTGGCAAATTTTTTTCTCTAAAAAGTGAGATTGCGTGAAAATAACATAAACGTAAAACGTAAATACGTAAAATTACGTTCTATGTTTGACTGGTCATATCTCAGCAACCATTTGGAGTTATGAAAAACTAATTACATATTTGGAATCAAGAGGATATTTGCTATAAGAATATGTTTAAAAAAAAATGTAAAAATTTAAAAAATAAAAAAATTTTCTTTGAGGGTGATTTGCCGACATTTTCAATATCGTTGAAAGGTGTCACTTGAAAAGTCTTTTTCTCAGGAACCGTTCGGAATTATGAAAAACTAAATACAGATTTAGAATCAACATAGATTTTACTATAAAATCGCTGAAAAAAATAATAATATTTTCCCCCAAAAGTTGGAGTCTCTATTGGTGGGGTTCCTCCCGTTTGAGATTGTTTTAGTGGTCATATCTCGGCAAACGTTTGGAAATATGCAAAACTAATTACATATTTGGAATCAGCAGAAAATTTGCTATTAGAATGTTTCAAAACAAATTTTATAAACTCCAAAAAAAAAAAAATATTAATTTAACATTTTCAAGGTCATTCGACATGTGTCACTTTAAAAGTCCTTTTCTCAGGAACCGCTTGGAATTTTAAAAAACTGATTACAGATTTGGAATCGGCATAGATTCTACTAAAAAACTGATGAAAAAAGGAAAAGTTTACTAATAATTTTACCCCCCCCCCAAAAGAACGAACATGCTCTTGGATGAGCTCCTCAAACATGTATAAATCAAAATAAACATTTTCTGAGCTTGAGTGGAACCTTTTACCTTGACCCCCCAGTGTTTTGTAAAATCCACTCCGACATGTTGAAAAGGTCTGAATAGATCTACTTAAGCTCTTGTAAAATTTGTAAGCCGAGGATATTTATAAGCAAAGTTATTGAACTTTTTACAGGTAATGCATTCTGCAAGGACTTTTTTGATAGTGGATCTAGCAGCAGTGATCCAAAATCCTTTCAATCGAATATTAGTAAGAGTGGCTTGTATGCCCAAATGCTTACAATCAAAATGTGCTTTACGAATGAATAGATATGTCAAATGATGGTTTTTGCCCAAAACAACAGGATTTATAATATCGAAGCTATAGTAATTGGATCTAGCCAATCTACCTTTACTCCTAATAAGGCCATTGTCATCCAAAAATAAATTTAGATTGTTGACCAGATCAGGAGGTTGCTCAGATGAAGTTGGATCTTCTCTGACTCTCTCTAAAAATGTCAACTCTTTAGTAAAGGACTCCCTCTGCATGATTTTCAAGCAGTATAAACGAGCTTGAGCGTCAGAATCGACATTAAGGCCTCTTGTGAGAGCCGAAAACTTGTATAGAAGAGCACAAACTCGTAAAAGGGAACCGACATTCGAAAATTTACTGAAATCAATTGCAGGGGGATCTTGGGTTGCTTGGAAGGTGGACAAAACAGAGGTCCCTGTTCTGATTTCTGTATTGCTCCAATCAATTTCAGGCCAATAAATTAGGGCGGATGCTAGCCATTCAGGACCATTTAACCATAAAGAAAACTTCCCTAATTCCTTTAGAGATAAGCCTCTAGTGAGGAGGTCCGCAGGATTGTCTTCAGACCGTACAAAATGGAACTCGGGTTGAAGTAATTGTTCTTCCTTCAGGGAAGAAATCATTCGATGAATGTCCTGAATCCTGTTCTTCACGAATATGCTTTTATTCTTTTTTCCTCCATGTAGAACCCATTGTAATGAAATTTGGGAATCAGAAAATATATAGAGGCTACGAAAATGAGAATCAGGAAATCCACTCAATACCTGAGGCAAACACTTGAGTGCCAAAAATATTGATAATAGTTCTAAACAAGGTAAGGTCTTACTTTTCATAGGGGCTACTTTACCTTTAGCCCAAAGAATATTGGGACTCTTACTACTAGAAGTAACGTAGACAACAAATCCTATAACAGACAGAGCTCGCGTCACAGAAAATTTTTTAATGACAAATCGTTTTCCGTTGTTCTCAAAACACGACCGAGGGAATGTCACCTCTTTTAAGGAATTTAAGTCGAGTCGCAGCTTTTCCCACGAGGTCTTTAAATCGATGTCAATCTCGTCGTCCCAGCCTATATCTTGCTCCCAGGTCCTCCTCATCAGAAGACGACCTCTTATGGTGACGGGAAGAAACAGAGACAATGGGTCGAATACTTTAGCAATCTCGGAGAGCAGCTGTCTCTTGGAGGTAACAGATCCAAGTACAAAATCACTTAATTTAAGAGTGTCGGATGAAGTGTCGAATAAATATCCTAACACTCTCTCTTCTGAGCTCCTATGAGAAGAGTTTTTATTATTCTGCTCAAACAACTCTCTGAGTTCTGGACAGTTCGAGTTCCAGGAACCCAAATCGAATCCACCCTCACTCATTCGATCACAGGTGGTTTTAAAAACGTCTTTAAGAACATCAACAGAAGTGTTGGTGTATATCAGGTTGTCCATATACAGGTTGTTTTGTAACAGAGAAGAATAGATGTCAGGAGGGTACTGCTTGGCATGATGCCGAATAACAGCTCCAAGAATGTAAGGACTTACTGCTAGTCCAAAAATGATTGTAGTATAACGAAAAGTTCGAAGACTTCCCTCCTCTTCCCAGAAAAAACAAAATCGATTTCTATCCTTTTCTAATTTGAGTCGTATTTGTAGGAAAGCCTTTGAGATGTCAGCCAACACTACGTATCGATTAGTACGAAAATTGAGAAGTAATTTAAACAGAGAAGCAAGCAGATCTACTCCTTGAAAAGCAGCTTGATTCAAAGATGGACTGTTTCCAATGCGTAAACTGCAGTTGAAAACTGGTCGAATTTTTGTAGTGACTTGTTCTGCTGTTTTCAACACTGGTCGATGAGGTATCCAGATAAACTTGTGAAAATCTTTTGGGGATACTTGTATTGGTTCAATGATGCCCTCTTTGAGATACTGCCTAAAAATATCTCCATATGCAGAAACGAGTCCTTGCTCTTCAAGGCGCTTCTTTACTCGAATATAATGCGGCCAAAGCCACTTTGTGATTTGAAGGTACGGCTTCAAGAACATCATCATACCAAGGTAATTCGACATGGTATTTACCCTCCTTGAAAATAATTCCCTCGTGGAATTTTTGTATGAATAAAGTATCGATGGATCCTACGTCTGAATCCTCATTAATGCCGAGTGATTCTAATTTATAGATGTTCTCTAATCCTACATCCAGATCTAAATCTGAATGGGTATGCATAAAGGGATCAAAATAAGAGGGTGAAGGTTCGACGATATGGTTGACAACAGTAGATGGAACCTTCTTGACCGATTTACGAAGAGGAGCTGGCAACAAATTTTTTTGATGTCAGAAAGCTCCACTAGAACTTTCACTACCGTTAGTAGTTTCTTCGAAAATTGTCTCTATTTGAGAGGGTGTGAGAAAGGTCTTAGCAGGGCCGAATGGTATATAACCATGACAAGAATCAACTGCACTGCCACCTAAACAATTTACAACTCGAAAGTGTTTCATAAGATAGAGAGAATCTATTCCAAGAAGACCTTCTATATTTCTCACTTGATCTCCATGTCTACCGCAATAAAAATCATCAGCAATTTTAAAACCATTATATTTGGCTTGCTGGATGGCTCCCATTAATCCACGAACATCAAACCCGACATCCAAATTTGGATCGATAAACACAGAAATTTTTGTGAAAGAATCACAACATATATTTAGTTCTAAATCTATTGGATGCATCGTTCGATCTTGCTCACCAAGAAAAGTCTTGATGGTGTTTGTACTACTGGAAAGAGAATGAATATCGACTCCCAATTTCGAAAGGATGCTACTATTAAAATAGCTTCTTTGGGAACCTAAGTCTAATAGCACTCGAATTTTTACTATTTTTTTCCTTTTACGACCTTAAGGGCCATGGTAGGAAGAATTCTTTTCGAAAAAGAAGCTCCAGTATTAATTCAGAGATGATTTTGATGTGTCTCTTCTTCATCTAATTGTGTAGACAAAGCGGATGCAGAAGAAGACTGGGCCTCTGCTCCTGTTGTGAGAGAACGAGTTTTTTCTTTGGCCTTAGCACCAGTTGGACAAAGAGCAGAAATATGAGCTCCACTAAGGCATAAAAAACATGGTCTGCTCAGACCATACTTTTTTGCCGGACACTGTTTCGCGGGATGTTTAGAGCTAGAACAACTAGTACACATACCCAGTTCCACACATCGTTCCCTTCTTGCACTGGGAGATGGATAAGTGCTGCAAGAAGACATGTAGTGGTTTGAACCACATAGTTTGCAATCCACCACAAGATGAAACTGCTGAACTAGAAATATGTTCTTTCGACTTTTTCTCTCTTTTAGGAGATTTAGAACTCTCACGACGAGAGGTTTTCGCAGTAGTATTAAAAGAAGAAGATTTCTTTTTTAGAATAGGGGACGATTGTTTCTTCTTCTCCTTCTCTTGAAAATAGGGTTTACCTCTCATTTTTTCAAGAGTTTTCAGAATTTGTTGATATTTTGATAAAATGGTTACGATGGAAGGGTATTCTTCCTTGGACTCAATCCTCAGCTCACGTAAAAAAACTAAAGGCAATTTGTCTACAACGACGTGACTGAGGAATTTGCATCCAGCAGAATTTTCATCAAAAAAATCTACACCAAATTCTTTTAGCTCATAAAGATAAGCACGAACTTCTGACAGAAAATGACGAACACCTTCAACATTCTTATTATCGATAGCTATTGCAGAATCAATTTTATGGAAAAGGGAATCGACTATAAAGGGCACGTCCAGATAAAGATCTTTTAAGGTTTTCAAAGCTACTTGGTAGTTTTCAATTACATTAGGGAAATGTTCGATGTCTCTCAAATGCCTAGCCTGTTCAAGTGTGCCTTCATATATTGGAGTTTCGCGGCATCATCGGATATGTCTTTCCTACACCCGAAAATATTTTCAAAAGAAAACAGAAATGAGCGAAACTGCAATCTGTCTTCTTCCAGAGAAACTCTTACACTTCAAAGAGGAATTACTTCTTTCTTTCTGAGGTGTGTGTTCTCTTCAATTTTCTTGACACAGCATTCTTGGAGTGAGCAGAGGAAGATGACCGATGGAGAATGCTCAACGACATCGATAGGTTCGAACACACAGCTCTCCTGGAAAAGGTGAAGTTTAGAGCTATTCGTCTTATCAATTCTCCTGCTCAATCACTTCTTCACTCCAATCTCTTTCGTGCCCGTCGAAATGTTGCGTCACTCTCTAGCTATACAATCTCTCTGTCAAATGACGAATCTCTTCTTGCCTGAGAGCTACTTCTTCGCATACCTCCTCCTTTAAGAAGGGTTCGTGCGACTCGTCTTTCTAAACAGTCTCATCCTTTCTCTGTCCAACTCTCTGACCCCAGACTTAACCGCTATGCTCAATCTTACATTTACTCTACGGGTAAAGTTTGGAACAACTTCCTTTCATCTATTTTCCCAGAACTTCCTAGATGTATCACCTCCAAAATCGTAGTATCAGGTATGTCGGCCTTTAATTTGATCCATGGATTTCCGATTTTCCACCCAACTCTTGGTGGAACATTGGTAGGCCTCGAACTTATGCCTACCAAGGATAATATATATATATATATATATATATATATATATATATATATATATATATATATATATATATATATATATATATATATATATATAATATATATATATATATATATATATATATACTATTTCGTCTTTGTCTATCTACTTCTCTTCCCTTCTTGCTGGAAACGTGCGCTCATTTGTGCCGAAGAAGGGGGACCCCTCTCAACCCTCCAACTACCGTCCTATTTCTTTGACCTCCGTTCTCTCTAAAGTTTTCGAATCTATCCTTAACAGGAAGATTTGGAAGCATCTCAATTCTTCTAATCTTATCTCTGATCGCCAGTATGGCTTTCGTAAGAAACGCTCTACAGGTGATCTTCTTTCCCTTCTTCTGAATCTTGGTCCTCTGCTATTTGGCATTTCGGTGAATCTTTT
>SEYY01001344.1:32500-35965 GCA_009176605.1 Armadillidium nasatum | reverse complement strand
GGTATTCTTATGTTCGATCTGTTAGAAATCTTAGTATGAATGTTGTATTGGACATGTAAAAGTATGACCCTGAATGAAATGTATATATGAAGGAGGCGTTACGACGAGTTCTGGTGAGGAATCGGTCTTTATCATGAGGAGTCGGCTAAATATTCAGGGAAAACAGGATAAAGGGTATTTAGCATATGAAGAATATGGAGTTTACATCTTTCGGGCTAAGTATGTCGGCTCTTGATGGGTAAAGTGTAATGAGATCTAATATATAAGTCCATATGGACGAAAAATAATAATAATAATAATAATAATAATAATAATAATAATAATAATAATAATAATAATAATAATAATAATAATAATATTAAAATGAAGGAAAAGTTATTAAGGGTGTTGGTGCGGCTTCGGACCATTCGTCAATGTCAAGGAAAAGGCCGAAGGGTATGGTGGTAATTACCTGGAAAATTAAAAGGTGCACGAATAAATGGAATATATATGTAAATGATTATTTGGTGTATGGTGATAAATGGTACAAACAATGGGTTTATTATGTTCCCGTAGATCAATATCAGGAAAAAGGTAAAAAGGTCCATGTCTAATTACCTGGAAAGCTGAATTTATTAGGCTGGGTTTATATTTTCATCAATCAATGTCAAGGATAAGGCATAAAGGTCCCAGTTTATTTACCTGGAAAGCGTAAATTATTAGGATGGGCTTATATTTCCATCAATCAATGTAAAAAAAAAAGGTAAACAGGTTAGCTGGAATTTACCTGGCCTATGGTTGAAAGGTATACCGGTCTTAACCTTGTGTAATGTTTTATGATAACGCCCTCTGGTGAATGGTTGAATATGAAAAAGGGGCGGGGCTTATACTTCTTTTGCGCTAATGCCTAACTCTAATTGGTGGAATATTATTAGTATGGATTTTGGATGTCGTGACGCTTAGATGGACTCGGTTGGTCTTAGTGAAATATTGTCGTAAGTAAAAATGTTATATTATATTGTAAAAAATATATTACAGGCTATACGAATATCTTTGTTTTAAAGAAATTCCGTGTTCCATTATGTTCATATACTTATTAAGTATATAAAGTATATAGTTTTTATGAATGAAATGTTTTTTTGAAAATGTTATTTTATAATTTTCATTTAATATTTAATGAAGTTTGTTAAAAATGTTTAGTGAAAAAGTTTTTCTTCTTAAAAAAAATTTCTTAATTATTTAAAACTTAAACGCAAAAGATTTTATTAATATTTTTTAAAAATATTCAAGTTAAAAATAAAACTTATATTTTAAACGATCACAATGTGTGTAAATGTGTTCATGTTTGTTTGTTTGTTTGTGTTTGTGTGCTGTGTGTGTGTGTGTGTGTCTGCCTTTACAAGCTTTTATAGTTACCTACCTCGTGCTGCTAAGTAAGATATCTTAAGGGTTTAGGGTATGAAATACTACTACTGTTACTATTACGTATAACATAATAATAATAATGATTGGGTATGTGTGTATATGTGTGTGCGCGTGTAGATATTCATATATGTGTTTAGCAATCTGTTATATAATAATAGTATAATACTAATGATAATATATAGTGAAATTTATTTATTTAGTGAAAAACCCTAAAAATAGTTACTATGGAAACATCTCATGTGTATTTGTGCAAGTGTGTGTGTGTGTGTGTGTGTGTGTGTGTGTGTGTGTGTGTGTGTGTGTGTGTTCTTAATACCTGAGAAGTGAGAGAAGGGGGGGGTAGGGTGATGGATAACCCCCACGCCCATATATATAATATATATATATATATATATATATATATATATATATATATATATATAATATATATATATATTATTTTATTTCATCGATATTGTTGTATACCAATATATGAATAACTATTACTGTTACGTGCATGCGCTTTGTGTTGCTGTGTGTACTGGGGTGTGTAATAGAGTATATTATATATATATATATATATATATCTATATTATATATATTATATATATATATATATATATATATAATATATATATATATATATATAGAATGAGTTTTATGTTTTACGTTTAGTATTTCACAGCGTAAAACATAAACATTTTTTTAAAATTTAACTGAAAATTAAATTATTTACGAAATTAATAAATATAATTTTAAAAAAAAAAAAGTATAAATGAAAATAAAAAAAAAATGAAAAAAAAATTAGAAATTAAAATAAAATTAAATTATAAAAAGAAAAAGTAAAATTAAAAAAAATAAAAATGGAATGAAAAATATTTTTAAAAACTAAAAAGAAAAAAAAAATACATACTTATATTAAATTAAAAAAAATACATGCTACGTATATGAAGAAAATAATATCAGCAAAAAGTTTAGAACGACAACTGTTTATTGTAGCTAATTATTTGAACATAAGTTAAGGTAATGCAGCTTCTTCCACGTATATTCATATAACCGAAGGTTTGAAATAACAAACTATTACATTTTAACTGGTTTATGTTGGAACCTGCGCTTGCTGCTTGAAATATAAGGTTAAATATTAAATCAGAATTTCTTTAATATGATATGTATAGAAAAAAATCAACAAATATATTTAAACTATAGTTTGGTCAAAATCTCGTAATATCTTCTATATATTGTCTTAACATTTATTGTGCTCCGGCATTCAAAATCGGAGGGGTTGCACATCTCGTGGCTCCGCACACATCACGAAAACCCTCAAAAGAAAGAACAAGAGAGGTCCGAAAAAAAGGAAACCTCCGGTTTTCCTAACCCATCCAGGAAGGAACCTAGACTCCTGCTCCTCCCTCCAGAAACAAGGGGCTCCGTCTTCCGTCCAACCAGGAACAGAGGGGGGGTTAGCTCCGTCCATCAGGAATGGGGCTCCGCTCTCTCAGGAAGGATCAGGAGGGCTCCGACCCACCTTCAACATCAAGAAGCTCCAATCATTCCTTCGTGAAATAAGAATACTCACCACGGATAAAACAAATTTTGGGACCCCCGGATACGCCACCAACCTCTTATTTAGGGGGGCTTTCTCATCCATTACTTATATAAACCTCCATTGATCATCAACATAGCAATAGATGTCAGAAAAAAAGTATGAATTCAAAGCAAAAACAATGTGAGGTTGTACAGATTGTCAGATTTAGCTATTTTTCGATAGAATCTTGCATATATATATATATATATATATAATAATAATAATAATAATATATAATATAATAATAATATTATATAGTAATATAATAATATATAATAATAATATAATAATTAATATAATAATAATAACAATTATTAATAATATTAAATTTTAGGTCTTCGGTATCCCCGCTCTATAGTACTAATTTGAACGAATGCATGCTATATTATGAAACTAATCCGAAAATTTAAGAAAATTCATATCGTTCAAAATACCCTAAGGCTAAAAAGGGCGGATCGAACTCAAGGTCACGCGACCTTTCTCAAACTTGTAAATGA
>SEYY01001344.1:0-20000 GCA_009176605.1 Armadillidium nasatum | reverse complement strand
GTATCAGTCGATAAGTGTGTTTTTGTGTTTTTAATATATTAGTAAGGACATTACTGTATAATAAAAATCATGTTGAAAGTTAAATATGGTAAAATATCATTTATAAGTTTAGGTAAAATTCTAAAAGATATAGTTATAGGGTGTATTTAATATGAAAATCGTCGTTAAGTGTTTAAATACATAGGTGTCACCTATTGGTTTAGGAAATAACCTATGGATATTTTAAAATTCTGAAAATGTGTACGATCGGCTATGTTTTCGTTAATTGTTTGTGTTCTCTGAAGATAAATTAGTTTAGTATGGATGTATGTAGCATACTATATCAGATGTTTGAGGAAAAAAGAAATAAAATTAAATATTTTTAGGGAAAATTGTTAATAAAATAAATATTTCGAAGTTCTAAACAGTGCAAGTTAGTTTGCAAAAGAGGCATACTTTAAAAAAATAGACAGAGTGTGGCATAATACAAAGTTTTTACGATATACTTATATTGAATGTCGATGTCAATCGAAAGTAAATGAATAAGTTATTAGTTTGCATTGCTTAGATATGGATAATGTTGCATATATGTTAACAAGAATTGTTAAATTTCGGTATTCATATGCTTGATGCTTTCGGAAACTTTAGTACGAGAGTTTGTTTTGCTTAAGGAAAAGTATGTTCGATAAATGAAATATATATATATATATATATATATATATATATATATATATATATATATATATATATATATATATATATATATATATATATATATATATATATATATATATATATATATATATATATATATATATATATATATATATATATATATATATATATATATATATATATATATATATATATATATATATATATATATATATATATAGAAGAGTAATGACGAGTGCTGGCGAGGACTAGGTCTTTATCATGGGGAATCAGGGGAATATGCAGGAAAACATGATAAGCGTTATTTAGCATATGAAGAAATATGGGATTTACCATCTTCGGTGCTAAGTATGTCTGCTCTTGATTTGGATCGAGTGTAATGTGATCTAATAATAATATGTGAAAATAATAATAATAATTATAAAATGAAGGAAAAGATATGACGAGTGTTGGCAAGGATTCGGTTTTCTCTTGAGAGATAGGCCGAATATGCAGAGAAACAGGATAAAGGAGATTTAACATGTGCAGAATTGGAGTTTCCTATCTTTCGGAGCTAAGCATGTCACTCTTGATATGGACTAGGTGTAATGAGCTTTAATATATGGTTGAAAATTAATAATAATAATAATAATAATAATAATAATAATAATAATAATAATAATAATAATAATAATAATAATAATAATAATAATAATAATAATAATAATAATAATAATAATAATAATAATAATAATAATAATAATAATAATAATTATTATAATTATTATTATTATTATTATTATTATTATTATTATTATTATAATAAGTTCTTAAGAATAAGCATAATGCTAGGGCTATAGAGTTTCGACCAGGGCTTGTGCATGCATCATTCATCAATGTCAAGAAAAGGTAAAAGGTCCGGGTGTTATTAGCTGGAAAGTGGTATTTATTAGGATGGTATTATATTTCCATGAATCTATGTCATGTCAGAAAAAGGTGAAAAGGTTAGCAAATATCTACCTGATCAATGGAAAGGGGCGGGGCTTAGCCTTGTTTTTCATGATAATGCCTTATACTGATTTGCTGAATATCATTAGTTTGAGTTCAGATGATGTGAAGCTCGGATGAACTTGGTTGGTCTTAGTGGAATATTGTCATATGTAGAGGTGGACCGGATATCCGCATCCGCATCATTTTTCCAATATCCGCAATTGGATATCCGCAACCGCATCCGCATGTGCGGATAGTAAAAAATTACGTATCATGCAATCGAAAAAAACTTTCAAAGGCAAAACTTTCTATTGAATGCAGAACCTCTTTCTGAGCGCCATACAGGCGACTATCTTGAAACTGTATTTGAAAAGATGCTGACAAAATGGAAGATTTCATTAAATGAAGTGCACTGCGTAGTCAGGGATTCGGGCACAAATATAAAAAAAAAGCACTTTCTCTGGTAAGAGTGAAAAATGTAGATTGCTTTGCACACCAAACTCAGATAGTAGTTAAAAATTCTATTATGAGTCAAATATAGATTAATTGCTACGCATTTCAATCACTCCGTTGTAGCCCAAAATGAGCTGAAGAAAATACAAACAAGATTAAATGTTCGTCCACTTTCTGTCATGCAAGATATTCAAACACGCTGGAATAGTAGTTTGCATATGCTTGAGAGGATGAGCGAAATTAATGAGGCCATTTGCATTTATGCTTCAAGCAGCACAAAAATAAAGCCTCTAACAGCTGACGAAAATGACATTTTAAATAATTGTATTAATATCCTTAAGCCTTTTGAAGAATTAACAAAGACTATAAGTTCAGCTGAATCATGTTTGTCAGATGTGATACCACTTGTTTCAACATTGAAAGTTGTATTAACAAATGTTATTAAGTCTAAGGGAGTTTCAAGGATGACTGAAACATTAATGAAGGAGATGAACGACAGATTTGAAAACCTGGAAAATGATGATGCTTATACAATTGCAACCTTTTTAGATCCTAGGTACAAAACAAAATTTTTTAAACCACTTGTTTCTCAGAATGCTAAAATCAAATTAGGATGCTTATGCAATGAGATGATAGAAACAGCTAAAATAACGCCTTTCAAGAAAAAGCAAAAGCTCTCAGATACAAAAGAAACAAAATCTGTTAGCTTAAGCATTGCTAAATCAATGAAAGAATCACAGTCAGAAGTGTCAAAGGATACAATATCGATTATTGAAAATTATCTGAAACTACCACGTTTGGAAGCAGATAAAGACCAACTGGTTTGGTGGAGAGATAATTGCAAAAGTTTTCCTTTTCTTGCTGAGCTGGCAAGGACTTATTTAGCATGTCCTTCAACTAGTGTTGCTAGTGAGCGTCTTTCCAGTGGAGCAGGCCTCATTTACGACGAAAAGCGAACCAAACTTTCACCTGAAAGAGCCCAAAAGCTTTTATTTCTAAAAACTAACTTACCAATTATTAACTTCAAATGGAATATGTGAAACTGTAAAGTGTGAAGGCAATACTGAATTACTGGCTATATATATATATATATACACACACATATATATATATATATATATATATATATATATATATATATATATATATATATATATATATATATATATATATATATATATAACCTTTTTCCAAATGGGCGGAGGTTGGGGAAAGAGGTTGGTGGGGTGTTCAAGAGTTGGGTCCCCGTCCCACACCCCGGTAACAGAGATTCTGGATATTATATTTAAAATTCCAAGAATCTATGGCAAAAACTCTTAAAAAATTAAACTATCCGCATCCGCATCCGCATCTGCGGATATCCGCAATTGAATATCCGCAACCGCATCCGCATCCGCGGATAGTAAAAAATTACTATCCGGTCCACCTCTAGTCATATGTAAAAACGTTATAAATTATATTGTAAAATTATATATATTACAGGTTTATGTCCTTACATTTGTTTTTTAAAGAAATTTGGTGCTACATTACCTTCATATCACTTATTAAGTATATAAAATGCATAGTTTTAATTAATGAATTGTTTTTGAAATGTTAATTTTTGTAATATTTGGTGAAATTTATTTAAAATGTTTAATAGAAAACTTATTTTATTAAAAATGTCCTATTTATTTTAAAAGTTAAACGAAATTAAAGCCTAACTTCTTGTTAATTAGCGGTTGACGAGTAAAGAGACAGACAAACTGTCAAATAATTGATTTATGGGTGAATGTTTGTGTTTGTTTGTGCTTGAGAGGAAAAGTTGAGGCTAAAGTAAATGTATTAGTGAAAGTATATCTATTATGTACTTATTTTGAGTTTGCGTGTGTGTATGGGTGTACGTGTGTATGTGTTTGGATGTTTTAGAGTATGCATGTTTCAGTGTCTTCCTTTACAAGTTTCTATAGTATACCTCATGTTGGTAAGTAAGGTGTCTTAAGGGCTTAGGGTATGAGATACTACTACTGCTACTATTATGCATAGCATAATAATAATAATAATAATAATAATAATAATAATAATAATAATAATAATAATAATAATAATAATAATAATAATAATAATAATAATAATAATAATAATAATAATAATAATAATAATAATAATAATAATAATAATAATAATAATAATAATAATGTGTGTAGGCATTTGTATGTGTTTAACAATCTTATATATATATATAACACTACTATTACTACTACTACTACTACTAATAATAATAATAATAATAATAATAATAATAATAATAATAATAATAATAATAATAATAATAATAATAATAATAATAATAATAATAATAATAATAATAATAATAATAATAATAATAATAATAATAATAATAATAATAATAATAATAATAATAAAGCTAACAAATTGAAATAAATATAAAATAGTATTTAGTGAAATTTGTTTATTTAGCGAAAAGACCTAAAAAGCAGTTACTATGGAAACACCTGTGTGTGTGTTCGTTTAACGTGATTGTACATGTGTTTAACAATGTAGGCTCATATAATAATGGATATGTGTATGTGTGTGTATGGGTATGGGAGTGTGTTCTTAATAAGAATGAAGTGAGTGAGGGATATTTGCAGGGTAGGGGTAGGATGATGGGGGGCCCCTACGTCATTATATATATATATATATATATATATATATATATATATATATATATATATATATATATATATATATATATATATATATATATATATATATATATATATATTTCGCAGCCTCAATACTGACAGGGGTAAGGATAAATTTCTTCTTCCTTCAAATTTTATTTCCAGTCTACGTATTAAAAACTTTAAACCAGTGTGAGACCTAAGAGAGTGAGATGGAATCCTATTAAAATATTTTAAAGTTGTTTGTAGAAGAATAGGATCTAGGATTGTGTCTGACCAATCAGAAGGTAGAGTGATGATGACGGAGTTTTTGAATTATCTAGAACCTTCTCAAATTTTTGGACAAAAATGCAACTAATTAATTTAAAATAAAACTTATTTTGGGTATTTAAATGTAAATTTTATAGAAAACCCGTGGTGTGTGAAAGAACTGACTGTTAGATGCTTGGATTAGCATAGGTATGTTCTGGAAGAGGAGGAAGATCGAGGGATTGATAGAAGGTGGAAGTTGGAGGTTAGGGCTGAGGTGGTTTTTTAAATATGTAGGGGTGTATTCTGGGTATCTTCATGTTTTGGATTTCTACTTGAGTTGAAAGCTTTGTTTTTAAAATGTATATAAAAATGCATAAAATGGACACAGGGATGGTTAAAGTTATTCCCGAAATCGTGTAATGTTCAGGAAGCTATACTTGATTTTGGAAGGTTCTATTAATGGAATCTAGATGTTTGTTCCAATGAACGTTTATTGGGATAATTTTGAAGAATGGGAGGGAAATATGGGAATTGGGATTGATTAAATTGATTTCTTTGGTTGTTGGGTAGCCAATCGGATTGAATCAACAAGTGAGCTAAGTGTAAATAATTATAAGAGTCTAAGAGAAAAAAAAATTGCATCCATGTGGAATAGTGAATAATTATGTAATATTTGTGGGTTAGATTTTGGGCAGGTTATGGAGGCAGTGATCATTTGAAGCATAGATATGTAAATGATTTTGTTGAGAGGTGCCGTATAAGGAGATTTATTTTGGAAAGAGATGTGTCTGCAATAGTATGAGGGTTTTCTATTTTGTAGTTAAGGTTATAATGCAGTTACGAGTGGTTGTGGTATGCATCAAGTCAGTTGGTATGTAAATATTTAAAGTTGTAAATTCTCTGCAGTGGTTAGATGAGATAGTTTTACTGTACATATATGTTAGTTCTTCTGAGTTAACAAAGAAATAAGTTTAAAGAGTTTGGATATTAATTCTGGTTGAAGAGTGATTATGATAGGTTGGGAAAGTTATTATTTTATAAATGTCAAAGTATGAGTTGGTAACAAAGGGAATAAGGGTAGATAAATGATATGGGTGGTCTATGTGAGGAATGGTCCACGTATGTGAAAGGAATTTTTAGTAATTTTCAGGAGTAGGGAAGATTATTAATTGAGAGTTTATTTTGGGTTTGATATCTCTTAATGTAGATGTAATGAATTGATAGGAGTATAGGTTTAGGGGATAATGTGTTGTTTTGAAATGGTTAGTGTGTGCTGTATGATTTCTATTAATTTGTTAGTATTTTCGATGATAATGTTTATCAAATTAAGATATAAGTTTAGTTTCGAGATTTCAAGTTGAAAATCTATTGAGGAGATAGATATATTATAGAGAGTGTATAGTGTTTCTTGATTGGTTTTGAGTTGAGAGAGAATCTTTGTGTTTTCGTGAATTTGTGTGTTTATTTGAGTAATGGCTGTTTCAGAATTGAATCCTGATTTTACTATTAAATCTATTTTTCTTGAAATGGTTGAAAGATCTTTGGAAATTGCTGTGCCAAAAAGTGATTTTAATATTTCTCCACCAAGATTGAGGGAACAGTCCAACTCTAAATATATCATTTTTTATAGACTAGGGAGGAGAATGATTTAAAAGGGTAAACATTAATGCATATATTTGGAAACTATCAGACGAATCGTTGTCTTTGTTTTGCTTTTATATAGGGGATCAAACCCCCCTCTATAACGATTTTCCCTTTTTTCACTAAATTCTTAATAAAATATAAAATATTTTATGTTTTCTTTTCATTTTTCTTTTAAAGATTTGGAATAATATGTAGGAATCAAATGAACGCATGATTCCCAAAATCATCGGAAATTTTTAAATTTTCCTGTTTTTAAATTTTTTTTAACTTCAAATGAATATCTTTATGTGGTCCTTCATTTTTTTTATCAGATAGATGTATTTATTTTCCTCTAACTGTCTCTAATTCAATAAAAAAAGTTTAAAAATTATCATTATTTGTTTTTTTTTTTTTTTTGGCAAATTTTTATCTCTGAAAAGTGCTATATTTTATATAAATACGAACCGAGTTCAAATAAGACTTACTCAATGATAAATAATGTACACTGTACACTTAGTACAGGAGCTTTTGTATTTCCAACATACTGATGCTTGACAATATCTGTCTATATGTACGCCATACCGGGATTCTCTAACAACTCTGAAGGATTACACACTAACTGAATAGAGCTTGTAACCTCTACTTTTACAACATCTTGTTTTAAGTATTCTTCAATAGTTGTCATGTATCTCATTAAATTATGTAGAGAAGACTCAGTTACTGAATTAAGTCGTATTGACTCGTCTACAGGTGATTCAGGGAGGTAAATGCACTTACGAAACCAGTCTGAATGTTGGATAATAAATGATCTTCTATCTTTCAAATTCGCAAAGTAATGAGCTCATAATCCTCATTTGCGGCTTTTTTAGTTTGAAAAAAATAAATCTCTACATATTCGACAGTAAAAATCTATTCTTTAAGTATCTAAACAGATTTCAAGTTTAGATTTTTTAGTATAAACCTCTCTTTACATGAAACTCCTCCCAATAAAAATTTATATCTTTGCGTTTTACAGAACTAAACCCTTTCACATTAGATAATTTCAATATAGTTTTTACAAATTTAACACTTCTGAAAATCACGAAAGCTACACAATTTGTTTTTCGGATGAAGATTACACAATAAATAACCATGCGGAATAGATGTCAACTCTTTATATATTTTTAAAAATTCTTTAGGCTGAGTCGAAAACATTTGTGTAGATAATATATTTACTTGAATCATATCTTGTCTTTGACCAAATAATATTAATTATTGAGTGTTTAACTAAACATCTCTCATATAACGGTTTTGATGGAAGATATTTTGAGTTATAAAAAAGACCGAAATATTCATATGATGAGAATAAACCATAAATGCCTCAGCTATATCCTCATTTAATTTATGCATTAGATCATCCAACACAATTATTTTATGATCTGTTATACCTTGAAGAGACTTCAAACTCGTTAAATTTTTCTTGATAAGCATTATAACACCAGATAATTTTAGTGTCTGGATTTTCAAAGATATCAACATGTTTTAATATATTTAATAATAAAAATGTTTTTCCACAACCCGTAGGCCCTTCAGGAATTTTCAGATTCCGTTGCAATTAAACACGTTGCAGGAATACCGAACATAAACTTATCAACATCCATCATTTTCAAATACATACACAAGTATCGTAAAGTTTTACGCCCACAATAATTAATAAAAAGAAATAATATAAATATGAATTATTAATCGCATAATCGTACGCCCGAAAGCCAAGTACTATTAAGATTTCAACGCGATCTTGCTTCACGGAGTTCGGATGTCGTACTTTTCCAATCGATACAACGAATTAATTTCTCTTTTTTATTATATATGATTTATCAATTTAAATTTAGTAATTAGTTTATTTATATTTAATATTGAATTTTTAAAAATTGTTTTTTTTTTTTAAATATTGCAGTTAGAGAAATAATAAAGAATTATAAGTAAATCGTAAGGTATTGATAAAACTTTCTACATTGGGAAGAGAAAGTTTTAACAGAATATTCTATAATATTCTTGGTTATATGGCAAACTGAAATCATTTATTTCTTTATTATAAATTTGTCTAATTCTGATAAATAAATTATTTCTATTATAAAATCCTTTATATTTTAACATAAAAATGTTTAAGTACGATCATAGAGGAGATATTGACTCCTCCCTTTTTATATAAATTTCTTTAATGGTATCGAATCCTATTTTAGTTTTGTTATTCTTTCTAATTTTCAATTTTCTTTTATATATTTCAAACACCATTTTATTAACTAATATTTAGTAAATAGGAACTAAAAAAGATAAGGTTTCTTTTAAAGAAAGTGTAAGTTTTAAACTTAACTAATAAAATTAATATTAGCTATTTTATGACAAGTGAAGTCAAAATATATTTGACAAAGTGTTGAAAACTTTAATATGTTTTGATAGGATAAGAATTGAGGTAAAATCTTGTCATTTTAAATACATAAAAATATATTTGAATAATTTAACATCTAACATTAATCATAGTTGGAGTAATTTAAAATTTTTTTAAGTCTTCAACTAGAAATACAAAAACAGTTGACATTTTATAGAATTAAGAATTAGCGACATCAGCTTTCCGTCAACGTCTTCAGTATAAAAACCCAAATAGAAAGCTGGGCCTTCTCTCTTCTCGATAGTGACCTTGCTAACAGGTGCGTTATAGTGACCCAGTTTTAACAACTGATTGAACAACTGGGGTCTGGCCATTTAAATTAAGTTATTCATGATCTTTAATTAATTTGATATGTAAGAGATGAGTATCTAAATAATTATTAATGATACAGTTGATATATCTCTTACAAAATACTAATTTGAGAGTGAGCATTAATTATATATAGGTATATATATATATATATATATATATATATAATATATATATATATATATATATATATATATATATATATATATATATATATATATATATATATATATATATATATATATATATATATTACTTAACCTAATAATAATAATAATAATACAGTGATATTCATGAGTGAAATGTCATTAACTAAAGATATATTTTAATAATATTGGTAATAGTTATCTAATCAGTTATATTTAAGGACAATTTCTCTTAATATATTGCCAAAGTTATTAACATAAATAGGAGTAAAAAAAGGTGTGTAAGTTTGATATGGAGATGGTAAGAAATATTTACTATTTATTTTCTTCCAATAATTAATAATTACTTACTCACCATAATCTTATTTAAACAGAAATTTTCACTTATGGAAATTTAACCCTAAGAGTTTATTTGATGTTTCTTAAATTTTGAATTCAATGTTCTATTAATTTTCAATATTGATTATTTTTATAAATATTTACTTTTATTGTCTTTTCATTTATTTATCACATATTATTGATTTATTTATTTGGGGACAAACAGGTTAAATAATATTTATTTCTTTTTTTATGATTTTATTATTTCATTTATTATTTTTCATTTGATAATTTTATAAGATCAGATACTGCCCAATTTTATTTTCCCTAAGGTGACCTTCTTATCAAATTTTCACGGAGGTGACAGATGTTTGTACCAAAAGTTTTTCAGTTATAGGCAAGACCACTTTTTAGTAAGACAATTCAAATATTTGTCAAAACACATTTTCTCACTAGGATTACATTATTGGTTCTAAGAAGATTAATCTAACAATAGATAAAACTTAAGTTGTTAGAAGCTAAGTGACACAATTAAAACTTAATTTTATTTCCTATTTTCTTTACTTCGGGTCATCAGCAATTATATTTTTTAATTCCTTAAAATGATTATTATTATTATTATTATTATTATTATTATTATTATTATTATTATTATTATTATTATTATTATTATTATTATTATTATTATTATTTATTTTATTATTTATTTTTCATTGGTTCTAAAAGAGAAGGGGGATTTGGCGTTTGTATCACAATTGCTACATTGGATACGTATGAAGGAAGTAAAAGTATATTTATTCACTGGTAAGTTGTCTCATTTCGTGCTCCACTGCTAAACGGAAATTTTGATGAACAACAAACCGACTTCATTATAACATTTCTAATTAAAAATTTCCCACAACAAGGAAGAATATGAATATTTTAAAACAAAAAATATGTATGTATAGAGGTAGTAAAAGAAAACAAAGGTAATTTTAATTCAAAACTTTATTAGCATTTATAATATCGTTACTTAAAAATTTTGCCGGTATGTTTTATTAGCGTATATAAAAATATCACCAATATCACCACTTAACATCAGTTTATTATCTTTTAATAATATTATCACTTGAAAATTATACCAATATTTTATTTTATTAACAAATATTATAATATCACCACTTAACAAATGTTTTCACTTATCACCAATTTATTAATTTTTAACATATAATATTATCACTTGAAAATTACACCAATATATCGTTTTATTTATTATTATATATATATATTATATATATATATATATATATATATATATATATATATATATATATATATATATATATATATATATATATATATATATATATATATATATATATATATATATATATATATATATATATATATATATATATATATATATATATATATATATATATATATATATATATCATCGCTTAGCAAAAGTTATCACTTAACATTTATACTATTACATTGTTTTATCAATGTTTATAATATTAGCACTTAATATCGAAGTAATAACTTGTTAACATTTATAATATTTTTAATATTTATGATATTATAAATTAGAATCTAGCATATCCCATAGGTCAATACTTTCTTTTCAGTCAGTTCGACAACGAAAATTTATATAATGAAAAATACTATTACCAGGGATATGTATTGCTTCAGGGTCCTTAATCTGTGGTTTCAGTACCTCGTTGCTCCATCGTACTCCGAAATCGAGTCAATCAGCCTTCTCCATTATTTCAATACTTTTAAAGTTGGGATCTTCATTCTTCAGATCTTTATATATTGCATAGATTATTGCATATGCTGTTTCAATTTATTCTTCGAATTTAACCCCCTTTTCTATTTTTGTTTCAAATTCTTTACGTAATTTTAGAAAACCGCCTACTTGTGCTACCCCTCTTATAGTAACTCCGTAATTGGTGAATATCTATTATTTGCTTCTTTGCAATGGATTCTTAGCCTTACATCTAAAATTTGAGTTTCGGAGTTTGAAGTATAACTTAAAGCAATACGTTTTTCATCTAATATAGGTTTTAAATATGAACAGATTTCGTCTCCAGGTATTTTTGCTTCAGATAATTGGGAATCGTATTCATAACTCCAGAAATGAAGTGTCTCAAAAATTTCTCTCATCTGACTACCCGAGATAAATAATGGTCTATTTTTACTAGGCGCGGAAACTGAACAACAAAAATAATGCTCACCGTTTATTCTTCCATGAAAAGCTAACTTTATATTTTCATACTTGATTTCCCAATTCAGAAGTTCTGGAACTCTAACACATTTGAAGACTCAGGGAAAATCCATCTTGAATGTAAGTGGTAGCAGCAGAATCTAATTTCGAAGACTCAGAGAATCGTTGCTTTTATACGGTTTCCTCTTTTCCCTTCCCTCACATTCACCCTTCCACTTTCCCCCTATTTCTTCTATCGTGATGAAATATTAAGGTGAATAAAGGTCTTATCTGTAAATATGATCCCAAACTGTTTATTCTTGACGTTCTATTTCCTTGAAATGAGACCCCAAGTACTTGTGTTTTTTTCCTTAATCACCCACTTTCTCTAACCCTCCTTATTGTAATAAAATATAAAGATAAATATTTCCGATCTCCTATCTGTTAATACAACTCCCAACTGATTAACTGTAACGTTATAATCACCTTGAAAAGCGACTCAGGTAACCTGAGATCATTTTCCTTTACTCCTTAATTACTACTCATTCCCTCCCTAATCCTTCTTCTGTGATTAAATATTAAAGTAACTTTATGTTTGAATAGAATCATTTCCCAATGTTTTATGACTAAATAAATTTCACGATACTCTTATCAGCCAATCAACTTCCGAATCCACAGTGGCGTCGTAAATCTTACCACATTTTTATTGGTTAACACGAACGAATCTGCTTTCAGTTCATACATGACGTCAGAATCATAAACGTTTCTAATTGGTTAACATGATCCGATCAGCTTTCAGTTCAGTATCAGATTCCACTTGGATCATAGTCTTGTTATTTAGTTTATATACCAACTTGATACGAATAACATATTACGTCTTCGTCGTTATACAGTCATAGAAGATATTGTGACATGGGAAATTAAAATTCCAAAAAGTGAAGTTTCCTTACTATGTAAAAGAAGACCAGATGACCATGAATATTTTACATGTGGATCTTACATAGATCAAACAGAGAGTCCACGGGTACATATGTGTCCTGAAGAATTAATTGAAATATGCAAACATATTACTGATTGGATTAGTGATAAATTTAAATCTTATTGTGCAATAAGCAATCATCAGTGATGGAAAAGGAACCGATAATAAGAGACTCACAAAGACATTTTCTAAGTGCTGTTATAAGTATGTTGTAGATATAAGAATTTGGCGTATATTAAAATATATATTTATACCTACTTCTCATGGATTTTGGCTTACAGACGATGTACAATTAAAATATTTAACACATATTCAAAAACTAATTGAAAGAAAATTAAAGGAAAAGAGTATGTTTGAAGAATATGTCAATACAGCTCATAGTGTTTTATATCAACAATATTATAGGTTGAAAAATTTAAATGGTGAACAGAGACTTTTTAATCATTAGTCCATTAATCAATGAAGAGTTTACTTTTCGTTTCAGAAAACAATGGAGATAAACTATTTACTTTAATGATGGCGAATGCCGTAACTTTGATGTTTCAAATGGTGATCTATTTACTTATGATACTATTGCTGGAATTGAAAATTTGAAAAAATACATTACGTATCATGATCTGTGTTTCTAGAAGTTATGCAAAAACATGTCGGAACATAATCTTGAAACTACGGAAGTCAGCGAACCCTAATTGAATCATAAATTATTAAAACATCGTAGAGTGTAAACTCATACGACCTCCTCTAAAAATACTTATGTCTCTCGTTATCCCTACTACGTATACTTCATAACGCCAACATGGGGATTTCTAATTTTAGTCGTATATTAGTAAGTTTTATTCGATCATTATATATACGAATGGAATCTACTGAGGAAGTCTCTGTTCCTGCTTGTACTGCAAAAGGAAAATTACTTGTATTATGTGAGGCCGATAAAGAACGTAATCATTGTATACAGCTTACGACATCTTTGAAAGAGTATACAGGTAGCACAAACTTTGAAATAGTGTTACTGGAGAATATGGGATCTCCTATTCTACAAGGATGTATTGAATAATCCTCATCTAATAGTGAAAAAACCTTTGTTATTAATGTGATAAAATAACAAACGTATATTATCATAAAGTTCTTACTAAAGTTAGAGATGTAACAGATTATAAATTAACTGAGAGTGAAAAAAAAATATATTAAAAGACATATTAGAGATTATAATTCGAATTACAAATAATATTTCAGTTTCAATACCTTTTCCCGATGGTGAAGATGTTTGTGGTTATTAAAATAATGAAATAATAATATTCATAAATCAAATACATTGTGCTTTCCTGTACAACCGCCTAACTCTAGTGTGCGGATTATATTGTATTTATTTTATAAATTGTTTTTTTTTTTTTAAATAAATTTAATAGATTATAAATATATTTAATATTAAAAATTTGTATGCGAATGATTATATTGTTAGTAATTACGTAATAAATGAAATAAAATAAGATATGTGTTTACATTCCCTCTTTGATTTTTTTTTTATATTTCACGTTTTATTTACATTGAACGCGGATGTTTGTACGAATACATGTGTGTGTGTGTGTGTGTATTAATCACCCTTTCATGTATAAGAGTTTTACTGCGTGAAGGTATAAAATGTTCATATTAATTTTAATAAATAAATAAATAAATAAATAATAAAAAATAAATATTAAAAAAAAAAAAACAGACGATTGCTTAAGCCAAATAAAAATATCAAGTCTGGACTTGATTGCTAATAAAAAAAAAGGCATGACGTCACAAAAAAATATAGACATAACGTCATAATATCTTTACATTCGTATCTGAAAGTGGTAAATATTCCCTCTAAAAATAAACTGTCACTAAAATGTCAGGTGATGATGACGTCATGAATGTTTATGCATGCGTTCGCGAGCCGCGTTACGTTATCCATCGCGTCCGCCGAATAGCGCGGCATGAGGTCGCGCCCTCGCCGCATCGCCCGGGCCAGCTCCCACACCCGCGAAAGAGCCCACCCCACGTCTTTGAAACTGAGAGTCAATCGGAATCGTTGAAGAAAATCTACGGACATGAAAACCACGCGTTCGAAAAATTGAAAATTAAATTCATGATGGTTGATATCAAATCCAAGATGGTGGAAACTATGTGTGTACGAAGTAGAAGAGCCCTTGTTTTCATTACATGATTTATATATAAATATTGCGTAATAACCATAAATACATAATTGTTATGTAACAATAGATGATTATTATACAATCAATAAAATAATAGCTATTTCAAAATCAAAAATGGAAAACGTGATGGGTGAATAGAACAATTCGCTCATTCTAAGGTATGATGAAGTTAGTGTAGTGGTACCGTGATGGAATCCGAATCAGAAGGTTGAGGTTTCGAATCCTGGTCTCACAATAGTTTTAAGTTCTTTCTTTCCCCTGAATATGGGAGGAGAAAGTTTGATTTTCACTCAATAGATGGCGCAGTGATCAAGAAAAAATGGCGGGAGAATTCAAAATCAAATTCAAGATGATGGAAACCACGTGATCAAATTGACAGATGGAAATCAAGAGAAAAAAATGTACGGAAATAAAAACCACGTGATGAAGGAAAAATCAGGTGATCAAGAAATCCAATATGGCGGTCGGATGACTCCATAGTCTGAAGATAGCCCGTGCTATGACGTCACAGGATAAGGTATTACGCATGCGCAGATGACGTCATCACCGAGAATGCCTGCATCCTGATTGGTCCACAGATGTAGCTGGATGCAGCCAATGAGACATCGGATGTAGTGCCAGATGTTACCGAATATGGTGCCAGATGATGTCTTACCCTCAGTGCCAACTGGGCACTGGCACTCCCATCATGCCAAGTGGGCGTTGTCTAGCATGAGTGCCAAGTGCTAGAAAGTGCAAGAAATGGCACACAGGAAAAAGCATCGGTTAGGCACTGGCACTAGCACATGAGTGCCAAATGTGGCATGGCACTCATGGTAAAAAAAAAAGGTAAAAAATGGGCTGGGCTTAAAGGGTTAAGTTCCAAAAAGTGGCAGGGGTTAATGGATTAACATTATTAATTAGAGGATTATCTGGATTAATTATCAGATTATCCGATTAATCGGATTAAAAATGCCTCACGAAAGACCATGAAAAGGGGGCTTCACCCCTAAAAAAAACTCACGAAAGATTTGTTTCCCCTCACTTCGCACTCTTTCTTCTCATTTTCCTCTCATTTGACACTGGCACTGGCAAAATTCAAAAGTGGGGCCCTACTATATATATATATATATATAGTATATATATATATATATTATATATATATATATATATATATATATATATATATATATATATATATATATATATATATATATATATATATATATATATATATATATATATATAATATATATATATATATAATTTGCACACAAATCTGCATGAGTTCGTGTTGATGAAGGCGAATAAATGCATACATGTACGTAAAAGATAATCCTCTTACATTGCATGAAATCTCCGAAGGCAGAAATTCTGTTAGGCTTTTGTCACATTTTAGAAGTGTAATTTTTTTCTATTCAAAATATATTTTAAAAAATATTTTGTGTGCCTTTTTGGATTAGGTTCTTTGTTCATGCATGTGGATGGGCTTAGACACTTCGGATAAAATAATAATAATAATAATAATAATAATAATAATAATAATAATAATAATAATAATAATAATATATAATAATTATTATATATTATTATTATTTAATATTATTATTATTATATTGTTACTATTATTATTAATATTATTACTATTATTAAAATTATTATTATTATTATTATTATTATTTTAAATGACAAACATAATAATGATAACATTATCTAAATAATAATATAATAATGATAATAATAATAATAATAATAATAATAATAATAATAATAATAATAATAATAATAATAATAAAATAATAAAAAATAATAATAATAATAAATAATAATAATAATAATAATTAATAATAATAATAATAATAATAATAATAATAATAATAATAATAATAATTATAATAATAATGATAATTCTTCCTTTATTTGTATAAAGTTAATCGTAAATGTTTGTCAAAGTAATTTATTAAAAAATGTGGAAAGATGTTTCATTAAAAAAACTTGGAACTTAAATTTTAAAATATTAATAAAGTAATAATAAGATCGTGTCCATACATTGTCTTCTTAAAAGAAATCCCGAAATTAAAGAACCAAAGGAAAAAAAATCATTCGGATCACAAAAAAAGTAAGATATAAATATTTGAAATAGATCTAAAATAAATTTAATATATTTATTTTATAGTTATCGCCAGAACCACTGGTTGTGCTCTATACAAAGAAGCAGCATTTTTCCATCTGACATAGTAACTTACGCGATTTGTAGTTAAAGCTACATGTTTTTGGTGATCACGTAGAAATATTTTCATTATTTTACGTGGAAAGGGTTCAGTCTTATATTTTTAAAAAAAATTTCCCACTAATTACTCTGAAATTAGCAGGGTAATGCATTTCTCCCTCTGAAAACAGTCTATTTCTAACGTTTTTCTGAGTCTCTAACGGTTTGTAAATTTTTGGTCAATTTTCCCCCAAAAAAAGTGAATAGCGAGGCCAAACCACTGGTGGTCGAATTGACTGAAAATTTAACATCAATTTCAAGAAATTATAGGAACAGATTTTTGATGTACGCTTTATAAATAAAAGTTATAAGCAATTGATTTTTTTATTTTATTTTATTTTATTTTTTTGAAAAAAAAATTTATCCTTAAAAAAAAAAAAAAAAAAAAAAAAAAACACCTGCAAATTTTTTTGGGGTAGGTGTTTAGAGGAAGAATATGGCTACAACTTTCTCTTAATACATTATTAAATGCTGTTTGTTCTTTTCGAGATATATATAGCCTCTCATTGTTTTGAAATTTTAAAATTTCTTGGAAAATTGGTCAAATTTGAGAGGCTATATATCGAAACCAACAAATAGCATTTAATGATGTATTGAGAGAAAGTTGTAGCCCTGTCCCTCCTCTATACACCCACCAAAATAAAAATTGTTGTAGGTGTAGTTTTTTTTTATAAATTTTTTTGTCAGGAAGGGTAAATTTTCAAAAATTTCAAAAATTTCAAAAACATTTTTTCGATAGTTGGTCGGAAAAGGACATGTAACTTTCTCCTAAAATGCAGATAACAAAACTCTGTTAGAAGCTTTTGTAACTAATTCATTTGTGAATATACATTTTAATTTTCAGGTAATTCGACCAGAGGGTTGGCCCCACCTTTCATTTGAAAAAGGGGAAATTTTCAAAACTTTTAAACCCTTATACAGAAAAACGTCAGAATTCGAGTTTTTTTCAGTGCGAAAAAAGCATATGACTTGCAAATTTTAGGGTAATCGGTGAAAAACTAAAAACGTCTTTAAGATTGGACCCTTCCCAATAAGATAGTCTTTGCTCTAGAACTGAAGCAATGCCAAGTGTTCAAATCAAGCGAAAATGATTCTAATCTCAGTGTTCTGAAGATCCTGTGAGTAAAAGTGTTTGTTAATAATGGATTCTTTTTGTGTGAAAGAATTTTGTCTTGGTGGTAATTTTAGTGATAAGTAAATTGTGCAAAAGTGCAATTGTATTTAAACACCTTATCACCTCCTTCAAGCAACTACTTTTACTGCCCTTTTAAACAACTTGCTTGAGAGTTCTCTATGGTATATGATATATATATATATATATATATATATATATATATATATATATATATATATATATATATATATATATATATATATATATATATATATAATATATATATATATATATATATTAGTGATGAATCGGTATGGATGCGGAAAATGCGGATGCGGATGCAGATGTTGAATTTTCGAAAAGCGGATGGATGCGGATGCAAAAATGCATCACATATATATATATATATATATATATATATATATATAATATATATATATATATATATATATATATATATATATATATTATAATATATATATATATATATATATTATATATATTAACACACTAAATGCCAAACAATGATGGAAATTGACATAACAATAATAATAATAACAATAATAATAATAATTAATAATAATTCTTTATTAAGTTATACATAGACGTTCGAGTCTAACATGACTCATTATCAATATACAATTTTATATATAATCTGGAAAGAAAAAAGAAAAATGAATCGAAATAATTAAATCAATAGATTAAATAAACATCTCACAAAACAAAAACAAAAACAAAAAAATTTAAATTTAAAAACAGTAAAGGCACAAAAAACATCACTATGATTACAAATGAACTATATATAAGAAGGAGTTTTGATATAATGTTTTTGAGGTATAAATATGGATATAATTTAGGTGGTTGTTACATAGGCTATTTATATTGATATGTTCTTTTCATGTTATAAGAAGAGGAGTAGAGGAGAGAGTTGTGTTTAGTTTGGGGTTTTAGTTGTTTAATGTATAGGGATTCAAGAATTGTGCGATCAGAGTTTACTGGAGATAATGTTAAGATGCTGAAGTCTGAGAAGTTGAATGGGTGGTCTTGAGAGTGTGAATGAATTCTGATGGCGGAGTTTTCTGGAGATGAGGAGGGGAGGTTTGTTTGAAAGAGGGTTCGCCTATTGCTTATGAATACGGAGTCTAAGTTGTAGGCGAGTTTGGCCTACGTAGAGGGAGTTACATTCCGCACACGTGAATAAATAGGCAACCGATGACCTAAGCAAAGTTGGGAGGGTGGTTTTATATTTGAAAAATGAGCCAATAGAGAATGAATTAATGCCAATGAAGTGTGGTCGAATTTGAGGGAAGAAACGCTGGAAGAGAAGATGAAGGTCTTTATTTAGGGAGGGGGTGAGTGTGCCAAGATACGGAGTTTTGATATATAGTTTTAGTTTAGGGACTGTGGGGATATTTGATTTAGGACGAAAAATGTTATAAATGTTATAAATCAATTAACAACTTCATTTATAACATTTTC
>SEYY01001343.1:120000-122500 GCA_009176605.1 Armadillidium nasatum | reverse complement strand
TCTTAGTACAAACGCAGTTCAAAACAAATGCTTGATTACAAATTGAAATAACAACGAACTTATTTATTTTTATAAATATATTAAATAAAACTTTTAAATAAATTCACGTGAAAATACAGGAAACTTTGAACATATTCACTCTAAGGAGAACAATACCCACATTAGGTTACTTATATAATTTGCAACAAGGAAGAAGAAAGGTTACTCACTTTTGGTGGTAAAAGGAAATATTTTGACGCTTAACCTGTAAATCGATTTACAATAAATATAATTTTTATTGATTCTTTATTCATTTTATGTAATTTCGACTTCACCTAAGTAATATAAAAAGTTCAATGAATAATTTTAAAATAGTTATGTCATCATTTTTGATAAACTTTCGATAACTAAAAAAACTGCAGAAGAGGAAGAGGAAAATCTGTTAGAAGAGTTTACGACTTGAAGAGCATATTTTAACAGAAGGAGAAGGAATTGTTATCTATTAATAAAGGTAAAAATATATTAATGCCGAGATAATAGTATTACCTTGAGTTGGTATGGCAGAACTGTTTTATGGAAAAGTAGTTTGAAGGCAAAAGGAATTAATGAATTGGCCTTGGAGATATTTAGGAGGAAGAGAACAGCGTCTAGTCCTTGATAAAGGTTATGCCTATCATTTGAATAAATGTCAACGATGAGGAAAGTAAATGTTTTTAATATATTCACAATTGAATGAGAAAGAATTGGGGGTGACCAAATTATGAATAAAAGTATCTCTGAGCCTGAGTCGCGGAGCTCAAACCGGAGATAAAACATATTTTGGTTAAGCCAAAATCGGAGCTGCAGCAAGAGCAAAGTAATTATTTTCATTATAATATAAATAGGTTCAGAACTGCAGTCGAAACAATGAAAGGCAGAAATTTAAAATTATGGAGCCCAGGCCGGAGTCAGAGCCGAAGCCGCAGTTCAAGACGTCCAATTTTAAAATGGTGGAGACGTTGTCAAGCCGGAGTCAGTAAGGGAAAAAATTAACCGCTCCGCAACCATGATAAAAAAGCAAATTCCAGAACATAGGTTATTATATATATATATATATATATATATATATATATATATATATATATATATATATATATATATATATATATATATATATATATATATATATATATATATATATATATATATATATATATATATATATATATATATATATATATATATATATATATATATATATATATATATATATATATATATATATATATATATATATATATATATATATATATATATATATATATATATATATATATATATATATATATATATATATATATATATATATATATATATATATATATATATATATATATATATATATATATATATATATATATATATATATATATATATATATATATATATATATATATATATATATATATATATATATTGCATTAAAAGTTTCCAACTCATTTATTTTTGGAAGTAACGATCATTAGCGATAGATATAATCTTTTGTCTTTTGCAGATAATAATGAGCTTTATTTCGACATCTTTTTCATTTTTTTTTTTTTTCTCTTCATAGTATTGATAAAATATCGACAGCAAATCTTTTCACTCACATAATTACTTCATATATATATAATATATATATATATATATATATATATATATATATATATATATATATATATATATATATATATATATATATATATATATATATATATATATATATATATATATATATATATATATATATATATATATATATATATATATATATATATATATATATATATATATATATATATATATATATATATATATATATATATATATATATATATATATATATATATATATATATATATATATATATATATATATATATATATATATATATATATATATATATATATATATATATATATATATATATATATATATATATATATATATATATATATATATATATATATATATATATATATATATATATATATATATTATATATATATATATATATATATATATATATATATATATATATATATATATATATATATATATATATATATTATATATATATATATATATATATATATATATATATATATATATATATATATATATAGTATTATAGTATATATATATATATATATATATATATATTATATATATATATATATATATAATATATAATATATAAATATATATATATATATATATATATATATTATAATATATATATATATATATATATAATATAAGCAATAACAGCATATAAGCTGTTAAATAAGAAGTTCCCTTTAAGAAATACTTTTAAAAAATATTTATAAATATATTTATAATATTATTTTAAAAAAGAAAAAAAAAAGTTTCGTGCTCACATTCTGAGTTCATCATTCAGGTCCTAAAATGAGACTTGAGATGAACAAATTATAAAACTACATGTTTTTATAGAGCCTGAATGATGAACTTCGGATGAGAGTTCCAAATCTCGTCCTCTTTG
>SEYY01001343.1:85000-102500 GCA_009176605.1 Armadillidium nasatum | reverse complement strand
CTCCATATAGGGATGAACAACTTCTACTCCCATTATTCATTTATATGTAGGTGAAACGAAAGATTTCAAAAGGAAAAATTATCTGCATTTGTATTGTCTGAGAGTGGATGATCTAAATAAAGCATTGGTTAACCATAGTAAAATGGGAAAATCATTATATTAACATGGAGAGTACCATGTTAATTGACCCTGTTGAAGACTAATTTTAGAAAGTTATTAAAATATTATTGGTAATACAAATTGTATGAACAAGAATAATGACTCTTTTAATTTAGACATTAATAAATATTATTGTAGTGAATAACCCATATTTAAAAAGGTGGTGTTAGAGGTTCGCTGTGATTTTATAACTGTTGCTACATCGAGTTTATTTAAACAGTGGTTTTAATTTTTTTATTTTACCACTAGTATTTAGCACATATTACTTTAATAAACGAGTCGAGATTTGACTCTGAAAGCTAGTGTTGTTTTATTCTTTTAATTCTGTTTTAAAATGTTCATGAGAAGTTATATATATATATATATATATATATATATATATATATATATATATATATATATATATATATATATATATATATATATATATATATATATATATATATATATATATATATATATATATATATATATATATATATATATATATAAAATATTCAAAATTTATACAAACTATATATTATATGTTTAAAACAGGAATAGTTCTTGTGGCTATTAATCCTTATGAAGAATTACCAATATATGGACCTGACACAATTGCAGCTTACAGAGGACAACAAATGGGAGATTTGGATCCTCATATTTTTGCAGTCTCGGAAGAAGCATTTACTAAAATGGAAAGGTTAACATTTAACAGAATACTGATTCTTTGAGTTATTTTATAATTATTGAAACAAAATACTTAACTTTATTCTTAATATTTTGCAATAATTGATTTTAAAATTAATTTTGAAAATTTTAAATTCCATATAGGGAAAATAAAGATCAAAGCATAATTGTATCCGGAGAATCTGGAGCTGGAAAGACTGTGTCTGCAAAATATTCCATGAGGTTTTTTGCTAGTGTTGGGGGTTCATCTGATGAAACACAAATTGAAAAGAAAATTCTTGCTTCTAACCCCATTATGGAGGCAATCGGAAATGCGAAAACTACCAGAAATGATAATAGTTCTCGTTTTGGGAAATACATTGAATTAGACTTTACAAAAAGTTACCATATAATGGGAGCCAATATGAGAACATATCTTTTGGAAAAATCCCGTGTTGTTTTTCAAGTAAGTAATGCAATACTAGTATAAATTGATTTTTAAATGAGAGAAAATGTTAATCTTTCCTTTAAAGATGTAAAAATATTATATGTAGTCCAATCTCTATTCACAATTTGCTTGAGTGTATGTTAATTTCTTGTATAATTTCTTTGTATAGGCTTCCGAAGAAAGAAATTACCACATATTTTACCAGCTTTGTGCTGCTGCTCCTTCACATGAAAATTTGTCACATTTAAAACTTGGTAAATAGTTTTTGAAATAATTTGCTTTTATATATGTTATGTCAATGAAAATAGCATTATTTTTATTAAGGTTTTTTATATTTCATGTATGTTTTTATGATGTAAGCTTCAAAATTTTTTTATTATTATTTTTTAGCTATTTTTTTGTAGTTCTCTGGGAAGTCATTGAAACATTTTGCAGAGATTCTTACATTTCACAATTATTATTTGCAACGAATCATTTGGGTATTCTTTTGACCGGTATATGGATTTGTTTATTTTACAAGCATCATAATTATAATGCTTATAAAAATGATTTACCAAAGTTGATGAGCTTGTCGCTTGCCCGAATTATCATAGTATAATTAATATGAATGAAATGTTATTTGTAAATTTTAAAAGTTAAGTTGTCTTCGTAATTGATAATGAATTAAAGCATGTTTTTATTCTTAGGTTTGAAAGATTTTTGTATTGTCTTAATTTAGCATGCGTAATTGGTTTTGTTACTTATATTGTTAATGTTGAAATTTTGATTTGAATCATGTGCTACACCTGCATATTAAAACTAATAAAGCTATTTTTTTAAAGTGTATATATATATATATATATATATATATATATATATATATATATATATATATATATATATATATATATATATATATATATATATATATATATATATATATATATATATATATATATATAATTAATTTTCTAGATGATTCCGTTGCTTTTCATTATCTAAACCAAGGAGGAAGCCCCGAAATAGAAGGCATTGATGACGCCGTTGGTTTTGATGAAACTTGCAAAGCATTCTCTCTCTTAGGTATATCTGATTCCCTGCAGGAAGGAATTTTTCAGACATTAGCCTCTATTTTACACATGGGAAATATAAGTCTTGAAGAAGGAAATGGAGATTCTTGTGTTATTGTGAGTGTTGAAATATGTTTATGCACGTTTGTTTTTCCACTAATGTCGATACGGTTTTTCAAAAAACTGAATATGAAATGAAGCCTACATTTTGTTTACATATTTTCAAATGTTCAAAAACGCTTTTTCATAGAAATCTTAATGTCTGTTTTGAAGTTAAATATAAATTAAAAGTTGTCATTTTTTTTTTTTAATAGAAAAATGAAGAGCCGCTGATAACGTGTGCGGAGCTTTTAGGAGTGTCAGCCGATGACATTAAAATGTGGATTTGCAATAGGAAAATCGTCAGTGGACGAGATGTGTATATAAAACCAATGACGCTTACAGAGGTATTTGGAATAAGAAGCTTTATATTCGGTTGTCTGTATGATTTTGATTTATGAAATCTTTATAGGGTTTTCATTGTAAATAAACGTATTCTTTTGTGTTACTATTAATAATTTTTGGTTTAAATTCGTCCTTCAACACTTCTAATAAACTTCAGTATTCAGGGTTTCAACCCCAATTTTGAAATAAAAATTTTGTGTGTGGTATATCAGTTTTTATTTTATAATTAATTATTGTAAAGATTTATTATTTTATACATAGTTCTTATTAATTCGGGACAAATAAGATTTACATCTGTGTTATATTATATATATATATATATATATATATATATATATATATATATATATATATATATATATATATATATATATATATATATATATATATATATATATATATATATATATATATATATATATATTATTATTACCTATAACAAATATCCAAATGAAGCTTCTTTATATACATGATGAATATCTAATTTCACAACGTTCATAGATTCTTAACAATGGGCATTTTTAGTTGAGAAATTTTAAGTTCACTTTCTCTTTGGTTCAATATCCTCTTTTGATATTTAATACTTGAATCGATTAGCTTCTTTTTTACAGTACAAATTACTAAGATATTTCTTAAAAGGTTGCGACATCCTTGAAACAAATTGATAATGTTAAACCTTAAAAACCTTAGCTAAATACTTTCCGTTTTTCTAAAGTTTTTTGAAAACTAGGACTAGTAACTAATTTATTTACACTTTAAATCATAATTCACTTACGGCCCTGTAGCTTTTCAATGTCAATTGCAACACTTTATAACTGAAAATTTAATATATTTTCTTGAATTATTCACATTGATTTTTACTTTTATTTTTTAGGCGGTCTTTTCTAGAGACGCTCTTGCCAAGCACATTTATGCCCAACTCTTTAACTGGATTGTATTACAAGTCAACAAATGTTTTGCATCACACGGCAAACCTTTCAGGTATATATATATATATATATATATATATATATATATATATATATATATATATATATATATATATATATATATATATATATATATATATATATATATATATATATATATATCAACTAAGGTTAGAATTAACATGCTAGAGGATAGATAATTCATCAATGAAATATATAAAAATTTGATGTTAAGTCACTTTAGAAATGCCGCTGTTGATAAATATAAAAGATGAATGGTGACTATCTTCAGCAGCAGCTATTGAATTTACCAGAAAGGAAATCAGAGGGTAGGATAGTTACCAGAAGAAGAAAATTTAAAAATCAAAGTTTGTGTCAGACTCTATCAAAAAATCTTAATTTGTCCAACTCTACAGCAAAAGCTTCACTGAAATGTGAAAGAGCAGAGTAGTAAGAGTCGGTGAGAAGATAAAGATCACCAGTAGAGCATACTACTTACGAAAGTCATTGTGGTGATCTGAGGTATTAGATGATAGAGGTTTCCAAAGCTTTCTGTTAAGGATTGTCGAAAAATTGGAAAGAGTTGAGGTTAAAGCGGTTAGAAGCACCGCTTCTTCAGAACAGGTTGAAACAGCGCACGTTTCTGGCAAGAAGGAAAGATTACAAAACCGTTAACCTTGTCAGTGTGGTAAAAGATCGGAAATTGGTTTTAAGAACTAGAGTGAAACTATCAGGACCATACACCTTTTTTTTGGTGCAAAGTTCAGAGAGAGCAGATATAATATCTGTAGAAGAAATTACTTTCTTGGTTATAAGTTTCAGAGAGTTGAAAGAGGAGGAGGAATAGCTCGAAAATCATCTAAAGTGGAATTAGAGATGAAAGTTTGACTGAAGTTTTTTTTTTAGTAGTACTAGTAGTAGTACCATCAGAAGGAAAGAGGAGGAAACAAGTTGTTTGCATTTTTTGTAAAGTGCGAGGTGATGGAGATAAAATAATAATAATAATAATAATAATAATAATAATACTTTCAAGGTTTCCTTTAACTTTTTCAGATTCATTGGCGTGTTAGATATATATGGGTTTGAAACTTTTGAAATTAATAGTTTTGAACAATTTTGCATCAACTATGCCAATGAAAAACTGCAGCAACAGTTTAATCAGGTAGGTTATTCTTTTTATATTTTCAGTTCTTCATATTTAAAACTCTTACGGTTATCAGAATAGAAGTGGTTCTCTTTATATTTTATTTTATATTAAAATATTAAAATGATGGTTCATATTAAATAGTTTCATATTTTCATTAACCAAAGGTTTGATATAATTATTAGTTGATTATTAATTCGTGTATTTAATATTTCCTAATTTAAAAATATTGAGGTTTTCTCATATTTTTGGGAAAAAATTAACAGGAACTAATAATTCTTTTTCAAATAGCAATCTTTGGTGTAAATAAGTAGTTTAAAAAAATCTTAAGGATCATTATGTTGAAAATATAGGTACAAGTCTGGAGGTACAGTCGTGAACAGAAGTTCGTTCCTATTAAGCTGGAAATAAATATTTATATAAAATGGAGATCATCTCAGATTCAGCCAATCACAGTTCAATTAAGCTCTTCTCAATGTTTTTATTCTCTTTTTATTCAAAATAGAGCTTTTATGAAATGATCTCCATTTTATATAAATATTTATTTCCAGCTTAATAGGAACGAACTTCTGTTCACGACTGTACATGGCTTAATGGTTTATATTTTTCGATTATGTCACTTTGCTTTTATCCAACCTTTATTTTTTTCCAATAATAATAACTTAAAGTATTTGCTCCACATTTTCGCTTTTAATCTTATCCTTCTAACCTTGATTTTCTTTCATATAGCTCGTTCTGCAAAAAATTTTATTTGTTAAAGATTTCAGTTTTGGTATCGGTCATTTCACATCTAATGTTAGATGCACAAGACGTTAAACATTAAGCTAATAATTCTCAGTTTTTGTTCTTCGTTTTTTAGAAATTGCTGCAAATTTTTTGTTACATTAACACTTCTTAACTACATTGAATTTTCTTTATTTTTTTGTAATATATGTTGGAGCTATCGTTTCCTTGCTAGTCCCCATTCCATATATACTAAGTGTTTAACATTCCATCATATTTTAATGATAATCAAATTTTTTTTAAGTGAATATGTATGCACATAAAGGAACCATTTGATTACTCCACAGGTTAATTTCGAAATCAATTTTGTCTTTTCCAATATGCAATTTTTTTTCCTGTTCAAACTTTGTTTGCCTTCCTTTTAAAAAACCAAAAACTTTATGAAGTTCTTTCTAGGATTCACACGAGAGATCGAACTCAGAACTTTACAAGTGCAAACCTATCTCTCTACTGGTTGAGCCACATTAGCGGCAACTTTGTTGAAATTGATGATAAAACTAAAAGTTGTGACAATATCCACCAGTGTATGTGTAAAATTTATTTTTTTCTTTGAGTATTATCACTATTAAATCTAATTCCTTTGTTTAAAGAACCAATTGAAACCAGGGAAACGAATTATCATTAACCAATCATTGTTACAGAGATAAAATTATTCTTCTATTGTGATGGAGGAAAGGTATCAGCATATATTAACATAACCATTTGTTAAGTTCTTGGACAGAAATTATGACAGATTTAAATACATTGTTGATCATTCCTTGTATGGAGTACTGAAAAACTAAACGAAAGAATCTTTAGGGATCCTCAAATTCTAAAATAAGCATAAATATGGTTTCTTCATAGCTACATACAAATTTCTAGATAATCTTGGTGATTTTAGTGAGAAACACAAGGGGAGAGGTTCCATCAAGATATAAAAGTGATGGAGGAAAGGCAACAAGGTAGATGAAAGAGAGAGAGATGCCAGACTAGTGCTGGAACCTCTAACTTGCGAATCTTCATGATTCTCTTGCAAGAAAATTGTACAAACAACGTTTTTGCATGCATTAATTAAAATTATTTGAATCGGCTTACTTTGTTTTTTTTGTTTATTGTACTGAATACAACTCCATTAGGTATTTCATACTTTGTATATTTGATGTGACAATTTCCATATGATTTGTGGATAGGCTAGACCTTACTTTTATTATACTCTTTTCTTCAGTGGGGAATAAATTATTTCAAAATCAATACATATTCGTAATCGACACCACAAATAATCCTAGAAATTATATTATAATTGTAATAAAAATAGTGTTGACCAGCGTAACATACCATATTTGTGTACCTTCTAGTCTGAATAATTAAATTTTATTTTAATAAACTCTCCCTTTACAATTCTATTTTCTTTCAAAAATTCGCGTTTTTCCTACATAAGTTGTAGTTGGATACTATTTTAAATTTATGAATATTTTAAAGTAATAAACCTGCGGTATGTGACTTTAAGAATTTTAACTAAGTTTTTATTTTTTTATTTTTCAGCATGTATTTAAATTGGAGCAGGAAGAATATGTTAAAGAGCAAATAGAATGGGAGTTTATAAATTTCAACGACAACCAACCTTGCATCGATCTCATAGAATATAAACTTGGTATATTAGATTTACTTGATGAAGAATGTAAGGTTAGAGATTATCGTTTTGTATATTTTTATTATTAGTAATATCAACAGCACAATTAAATGATCATAAACTCTTCATTATATATATATATATATATATATATATATATATATATATATATATATATATATATATATATATATATATATATATATATATATATATATATATATATTATATATATATATTATATATATATATATTAAATTTATTTTTTTTTTTTTTAGAATGAGATTTTCATCCTAAGTGAAAGGAACCAAATATTATAATAATATAATAATATATATATATATATATATATATATATATATATATATATATATATATATATATATATATATATATATATATATATATATATATATATATATATATATATATTATATTTTTTTTTTTTTTTTTTTTTTTTTTTTTTTTTTTTTTTTTCGATCTCATTTTCAGAAAATAAAATAAAAAATTTACAGTTCTCTTTTAAAACATTTATCCCCTTACTTTTACCATGCTTAAAGGAAGAGATCATCTTCCATTCTGAAAGGTTTCTTAATGACAATTCATTAAAAACGTGAGTGAATTAGATTAGCTACCAAACCTCACATCTCTTCGATTGTAATGACTTCCTCTCTATATATATATATATATATATATATATATATATATATATATATATATATATATATATATATATATATATATATATATATATATATATATATATATATATATATATATATATATATATATATATATATATATATATATATATATATATATATATATATATATATATATATATATATATATATATATATATATATATATATATAATATAATAGTGTGTGTGTATGTATGTAAGTGCGTGTGTGTAAACGTCATTGCATTGATGCACAGTATGTGAATGACCAGTTCATAAGTTCTTAATCGGGAATCAAAATTTTGCATTTCATCTTTAAATTCTTTTAAATAACATCATAGTACTGTTAGGAGGTAACACAAAGTGTTCATTTTTTTTTTTAGAAATCCTGTTACGTTGTTAGTACTATTTTTTTCCATTTAATGAAGTTTTGATAAAGATGTATATAAATTTCAGTATTTCTCTGAGGTCATTGATAACATAAAAATGTTTTTGCTTATGGTGAAGTGTTTGTACTTTTACATTGTAATTAGTGTGTGTAGTCTCTCATAAGAAAATTTGACATTAGCTTTAGAATTTTCTTCTAGAGAACATAAGCTTGAAAGGATTTTGAATGATCAAGAATTGTTACTATAAGATTAAGTTGATAAATCCCCTAGTTGAAAAGGAATGTCAAGTGTTTGCTGGAGAGAGACCTAAACTTTAGGTTGTTTGTTCAGGTCTAAATTTGTTATTTATTAATAATTATAGGGAAGAGTGTATCATATGTGAGATTTTTAAATATTTGTTTTAATTCTTTTGGGTCAGTTGTTTTGTTTATAAATGAAAGAGAACTTCGAAATTTATTTATTTTAATTTTAGATGCCCAAAGGATCAGATCAATCTTGGGTTGAGAAACTTTATGATAAGTGCAAAAAGAGAGATCATTTTAGCAAACCACGATTGTCAAACACTTCATTCATAATATCCCACTTTGCTGATAACGTGGAATATGAAAGTTGTGGGTTTTTGGAAAAAAATAGAGACACTGTTTCTGAGGAGCATATAAACATTCTTCGAGCTAGTCAGGTAATCAATTTGTTCAGTTTCTCATTACAATTAATTAATAATGACATCTTTATTTAATAACTATCAAAAATGGAAAAAATAATTAATATTAATGGTCCCATCATATATATATATATATATATATATATATATATATATATATATATATATATATATATATATATATATATATATATATATATATATATATATATATATATATATATATATATATATATATATATATTTCAGTTATCTCTAGTCAAAAGTCTTTTTTCTGAAACAAAATCTCAGAGTAAAGGCCAAAAAGTTAAAGTATTACCATCAGGACCAACGACTACTAAACAAATGAAAAAAAGTGTAAGATCAATTTTGTGTAAAATTACTGTACTACAGCACTAAAAGCATTGGTGAGTTTAGAAGTGTAAAGTAATTAATTTTTGCAGGTTGGATCACAATTTAGAGACTCATTAAGTTTATTAATGTCTACGCTTAACTCAACTACTCCACATTATGTTCGTTGCATTAAGCCCAATGACGGAAAATGTCCTTTTACATTTGAGCCTGTTCGGGCTATTCAACAACTAAGAGCTTGTGGTGTTCTTGAAACTGTCAGAATCAGTGCCGCAGGCTACCCTTCAAGGTATGTTTTTACCATATATATATATATATATATATATATATATATATATATATATATATATTATATATATATATATATATATATATATATATATATATATATATATATATATATATATATATAATATAAATGTGTGATTGTTTTTTTTTTTATAGGTGGACGTATATGGACTTTTTAACTCGGTATAGAGTCCTGTGTAAATCAGATGACATACAAAGAAATGATATGAGAAGTACTTGTGAAAAAATAATTTCTAATATGATTAATGTAAGTATTTCAGTGTTTAAGTATCAGTCCTTTCAAACCCATTTAGTGGATAGCACTTAAATAAAAAAAAAAAATTGATGTGCATCTATTAGATGTATCGACATTACCAACTTAGTAAATCATTGTATTAAATTTGTACTCCTTTAGGATGAAGATAAATTTAAATTTGGAAAAACAAAAATATTCTTCAGGGCTGGTCAAGTTGCTTATATGGAAAAATTAAGAGCAGATAAATTAAAAGCTTGCTGCATCATGATTCAGAAACACGTTAAAGGTTTCCTTTATAAAAATAAGTATCGTACTACGAGAAAAGCAACGCTAACTATTCAGAAATACACTAGAGGACTTATTGCAAGACGGTATAATATTTTTCGTACAATCATTGCGTTTAGATATTTTGTAAATTAGATTTCTTGATTTAAAAATTTCATAAATTTTTTCTCATCACTAGACAAGTTCACCATATGAGGAGAGTATCAGCTGCAATCAAAATTCAAAAATGTGTTCGAGGTTGGGTGAAGCGAGTACAATACAAACGTCTTTTGTACACAGTTATTAGGATTCAGGCTTGTGCCAGAGGAATATTTGCCAGAATTAGATTCGAACACATGAAGAAAACAAGAGCGGTATTTTTTTTATTTATTTTTTAAATAATGAAAGGTGGCTTAACATTTCGTATTTTGTTCTTTTCCTTTTCAGTCTACCATTAGTTGTTTCTAGTATAGATTCCTATATTTTAATACTTCTAAAAAATTTCATTGAATAATATCATGAACTCTTTAAAACTTAACTATCACCTTTCTTCTCTCATCCCTTTTTCTGATAGTCTAATTATTCTTGCAACTAACTATTTCCCATCCCATTGATTAAGTGCGTTTGAGGTTTTTCCTGTTTCTTGATATTAATTTCTTTTTTTTACGTAACTAATCCAATTTTCATTCATTAGTAACCTTTTCCCATTTCAAGCAATAAAAGTAATAGTAATTGAATAAAGTCGATAAATCATTATGGTCAATAAAATTCAATCAAGAATCGTGCTCTATTCAAAGTTCAATGATGTTTTTAAATAATCTTTTATACAATTAACTCACTATGTATAAAAATGCGCCCTAAAATATTATTTAAAATCTAGTTAATTAAACTAGTTAAATTTATTTTTTAAAACTTAACATCTGCAATAAGTGAAGCTCACAAACTATAATGTTCCAGGTCCAGGATCCATAAATAATAATGAAAACGTATATGAAAATTACTGTGATATGAATAAAAATAATTAATTATCTTTCAGGCTATAGTTATTCAGAAGAATATTCGTAGATACCTTGCCGTTCAAAAATATAAGAGAGTTATGAGAGGTATCGTTACAATTCAAGGAAGAGTGAAATGTTTCTTAGCTAGAAAGGAGTTAAAGAAACTTAAAATCGAAGCCAGATCTGTTGAACACCAGAGGAAACTCAATAAAGGTCTTGAAAATAAGATCATTTCTCTTCAACAAAAAGTCACTGAACTGGTTAGTAGAATTTCCTTAATTAAACATTTATTAAACTTTTTTAAATTTTTTTTTTAAATTATCATCCATTTTTTAATAAGACTAATGAAAAATTTTACGCTCATGTTGACTGATTTTAATCAAATATTAAGTAATGATCTTTTGTTCAGATTTGAACGAAAAATAAATTAGAATTCTTATTGCTTAACTTTTACATTTTAGCAACAAGAAAATTCTTACATTAAGAATTACAAAGAAGAAATTAATCAACTTAAACTACAGACGAGTGAAATGAAAGTAATCGAATCGGATCTAAAGAAATCTAATAATAAAATGAAAGATTTGGAAGAAATAATTGAAAAATTGTCAGAACAGTTAGAGGTAAGATTAGTTTCATTTACCTTTTAGTGTCGCATGTTCTTTGTTTTTGTTTTATTTTATTTCAGGTGAAGGAAACTGAAAACATAATTCTTAGAAATTTATTTATAGAATTTTAAAATCATCTTTCTTTTTTTAGAGTGAAAGAGGAGAAAAGATGGATATTTTAAGTGAGAAAGAAAAGATTGAGATGGAAAATAATAATAAAATTGAAAAGCTCAATGCTGAAAATATTGAACTCTCGGCAAAACTTAAACAAGCACAGCAAGAGGCCTCTCTATTTGAAGGAGAAGGTAAAGGATAACCAAATTTTTTTTCTTACCTTTAAGATTAATATGAAAATATTTTACATAACATCTAAAATGTGGCCATCTTTTTCTTAGAAAATCTTAAGAAAAAGTTCGAGTCTGAAGAAGACTTTGTTGCTCATGGAATATGATGAAGATAAATCTGCGTATCAGAAGCTCTTAAGGGAGTATAATAAATTGGAGCAGAAGTGCGAAAATTTGGAAGATGATTTGTTTAAGTACAAAGGAAACAAATCTCATAAGGTTTGTTGTTGTTGTAATTTGTGGGTGATAAGGTGTAGGTGCATTGCAACTAATAAAAGTAAAATATTAAGCTTTTAATTTTATTAAAAATTAAAAATTTTATCATGTACGATAACCTTATAAAAACTTTTCAGCGTTCGATGAGTAATATAAGTAACACAAGCGGAATTAGCGATGCCACAACTGAATTGATTAGGGATGACGCATCTGATATGTTACTTGGCACAGATGAGGTTGGTTTGAATTTTTAAATTCAACCTTTTTTCATTCTTATACTTGTTGAATATACTGATTTATTTTAATGTGAAAAATGTTTGTTGTAATGATATATATATATATATATATATATATATATATATATATATATATATATATATATATATATATATATATATATATATATATATATATATATATATATATATATATATATATATATATATATATATATATATATATATATATATAAAATATTGTTTTGTAGGATATTGGGTATGGATCTGTGAGAAGCAGAATGAGTAATATTTCGGATACAAATCGGAATCTTGAAAACTTAGGTTGGGGAAATGAAAAGAAGGACAATATTTCAGATATCAAAATCTCTGTACCAGATAGAGTAAGATTTTGTTTTCATTATTCTAAAGTTTACGTTAAGATACATGGACATCATAATTTATAAATCTGTGGTGTGGTTGTTGGTATACATTTAATGTTCATAATGAAATATAGCTATGATGCTTGATAATAATTCATTATTGCATCATTTATGTTTTACATTATCGTTCTATTAACTTCATAAACTGTCCTCTCTAATCATGATCCTAATTAGCTTTTCATACTGATATATTGGTAATGATATTTATATATATATATATATATATATATATATATATATATATATATATATATATATATATATATATATATATATATATATATATATATATATATATATATATATATATATATATATATATAAATAATATACACTCAAGACGACTTACTGTTTAGTCAGTATTATATGGTGTTATCAAATCTTTTTGATGAGAGACTTGCAGACGACCATTATTGTTTAATCGTTTCTTCAGTTCAGTGAAATTAAAAATTGTTTAGAATTCTTAGAATGTTAACTAACTTATACTTAGTTTGTCATATTCTTAATTTGCATGCCATATAAAAAATTAATTTACTTTTCAAATTAATATGCAATCTTCTTACTAACAATAGTTCCTCTTCACTTTGCAATATTTCTTATTAAATAAATTAGCCTATGGAAGATATTTCGTTGATGCTTCAACTTCAGAGCAAAGTTCGCGAACTTGAAAAAGAGAGACGGACAATGGGAAGGCACATAGAGTTCTTGGAACGAAATTCTTCCCCTTCAGATGATTTACAGCATGCTCAAGATATGATAAGGGTAGGATAGAGGTGTATTGGTCTAAATAGATTTTTCAATTTCTTTATTTACTACCAAGTTAACTTTTGTAATCTCTGCTTGCTTAACTTAATATGCATGTTCTAGTACCTTTAAAACTCATAAGATGTTAACATTTATTTCCAATTAGTTTGTATTCTCTTATTAAATAATCTTTAATCTTTTAAAACCCCGATTTTTTTAAATATCTAATAGGAATTCTTTTTTTTTTTTTTAATAGCTTCAGGAACTTGAAATGGAAAATGCTAAAATCAAAAAGGATTTAGACAGACTTCGAAAATCAATTGCTGATTCAGAACCGCATAACAGCAGAGTGCAAGAATTTATGAGTGAGTATTCAATTTATTTTATGTCTGATTTACCCTTCTTGTTGTTAGTATGATGAAGACATCAGTTCATGTTCCACCAATTTTATATATATATATATATATATATATATATATATATATATATATATATATATATATATATATATATATATATATATATATATATATATATATATATATATATATATTTTTTTTACATTCTCACCCCCTGACCACCCCACGTTGAGGTGGCCACACTTCGCTAATGAAGCCTCCTCGCCGCAGTCGGTCTCGTCCAGAGATTTCAAAGAAGTGATGCCCCAGAAGATTTTGGGGCGAGAAAGTTGGAAGGACAGTGTAATAGAAAGTGTTTCACGGTCTCCGGGGCCTTTCCGCATCTGGTACAAGTGGGAGATGTTGTCTGGTTTATATTGAAATTTGTGTTTGTAATTGTTGTAAGTTTAGGGTGGTGCCCACATCTCAATCTTGCTAATGAGATTTGTGAGTGTCTTGGGAGGTTGTTGAAGTCGGGGTTTATTTCGGGAGGGGGTTCGTTAAGGATGTTGTTTGGAGGTCTGTTTATCAAGTAGGAATGTGTTAGTTGAGTGTGTATATGTTTGGTTGTTGTGGTATTGGGGGGGTGGGGGGATGTGATTTAGGATTTGTTTGTAGAAGGTACCGGTGGACGATGGAGGTTGTTTTAGTCTTGTGTTTGGTAGGTTGGAGGAGTTTTGTGGCATGGGTGTGTGGGTAGGCGGTTTTTGCGTAAAATTGGAGTGCCTATCATTTCGAGGTGGTTTTTTAAAGGTAGTATTTTGGTTTCATTATGTAGGTGTTGTTGAGGGGTTGTGGGTGTGCAGCCGGTAATGGTGCGAAGGGCTTTATTTTGTGTTATTTGGAGTGTCGTTAAGTTTTGATTGGAGAGCATTGGGTGCCAGACAGGGGAGGCATAGTTGATGGTGGGGCGTATAAATTGTTTGTAGATGGCAATTGAGGTTTGTATGTTGTTGTTTATGTCTGTGTTGGCCACTGTTTTGAGGATGTTGAGTTTTCTGTTTGCGGCTGAGGTGGTATTTTGGATGTGTTTGGAGAAAGTGAGGTGGGTGTCAAATGTTAGGCCGAGAATCTTTGGAGTTTTGTTGAGGGGTATGGGGTGTTGTTTAGTAGGACTTGTGGGTGGGTGTTGGATATGTGTTTGTCTGTTGTTATGAGGGTTATGGAGGATTTGTTTGGGGATGCCGTCATCCTGTTTTTGTCAGCCAAGTTTGGATTTGTGTTAAGTAGTCTTGTGTGATTGTTGTTGCGGTATCGAGATTTTGGTGGGTGGTGGCAATAGTTATGTCGTCGGCGTATGAGGTAATGCGGGTGAAAGTTGTTTGGGGTTGAGGGAGGTCTGCTGTGTATAGGTTGAATAGTGTGGGGGATAGTATGGCTCCTTGGGGAACTCCGTTTCTTATGTTTATGGTCCGAGATTTTTGGCCGTTTTGTTGTATTTGGGCGGTTCTTCCTGATAGGAAGTTGGCTAGCCATTTCTTAGTATTTGTTGGGATGTTGGATTGGAGGATTTTATGGATAAGATTATGTCTTGGGACAGTATCGAAGGCTTTGTTTATACCTATTGCTATTAATATAGTTTTGTGGTGTGGTTTTATGGTTTAGTCCGTTTATAATTGGTTGGATGATGTTGGTGAGGGCTGTGGTGGTGGAGTGGTTGGGTTTGAAACCGTGTTGGAAGCTTTGTTGTGGGATGAATTGGAGGATAGAATTTAGGTATTAGTTTTTCAAGTAGTTTTGAGATGGTGGATAAGAGGGAGATTGGGCGATATGAGGAGGGGTTTGATGGGTCTTTGCCAGGTTTTAGTTTAGGAATGATTAATGCTTTTTTCCATTGGGGAGGGATATAGTTGAGTTGGATGGATTTGTTGAAGATGGAGGTTAGGTATCGGGTTGTGTGGTTGGATAGGTGTTTTAGGTGAATGTTCGATATGTTTTCTGGGCCAGTTGCTGGAGAGTTTTTGATGGTTTTAATGGTGTTTTGTGTGATTGTGGGTGTGATGACGATTAAGTTGTTTTGGTTGTTGTGTAGTTTTTTCAGTTTTTTTTGATTATATATATATATATATATATATATATTATATATTATATATATATATATATATATATAATATATATATATATATATATATATATAATATATATATATATATATATATATATATAAATATATACTTGCTAGATTCCAAAAAAGTATAATTAAGATCATAAGTCCAATTTTTTATTTTATATTGAACTATTATTTTATTTTAATTATACTTTTTGTATAATTGAAGAGTTGAACTTTAAATAAAAAAGAAATTTAATAAAAATGCAATAATTAAATTTTTAAAAATGTTAATTGTCTATAAATATACATTTTAAAAGGTAGACAAGGTACTTGAGTTCCAATTAATCGTAAAGTCCATCCCTACAAAGCTATGTACTGATGTGTATACCCTTTTTTAAGGATGCAAAATCTGAAACGAGTGCGAAAGACGTCATTTAATAGCCTTCCTTTCTTCCCCACCCCCTCCCTTAAATGTACGTTTTTTAAAATTCTTTGCTTATAATACTTAACACTTAAAGCCCATCGCTTCTAGCGTACAGTGTCTGGGCTGATTTTTTCCAACAATTCCTATCTTGAACCTTCCTAGCTTTTTCCCAACTCCTTCCTATTGTCTTTAGATCCTCTTCCATAGTTCTTCATGTTTCTGCATGTCTTCCTCTCTTTCCACACGGCGTCATTCTCACAGCCTTCTTCGCCATCTCATTATCTCCTCTCCACTAATGTCCTAAGTAAGTAAACCATCTTATTACTTAATTCAGATCTTCTTCTCCTGTTTTCGCTTCTAACTCCGTTACTTATAGTGCTCAGCTAGAATATCCCCGTCATTCTTCGCAAACACTGGTTTTGAAATACTTTTATTTCTTCATCATCCCCCTCTGGGCTCCACGTTTCGCATCCATACAGCATTACCGATCTTACATTGTTGACATATAACTTTAGTCTTGATCTCAACACTTTTGGTCTTCCATAGCTTGATTAGCATATTGAAGCTTACTTACTCTTTCTTTCTCTTTTCTCCTTTCAATTTCCTCCTTCGATTCTCCTTTCGTGCCGACTTTGACTCCAAATATTCAAATTCTCTCACCTTCTCCAACATTTTGCCATCTGTTCAATCAAATTTTTTGTCTCCGATTTTACAACCTTAAGATTTGTTTTTTCCACATTTATTTTTAGTCATTTTTGTTTCATATTTTTCCGTTCTATTTATATTCTGCGCATTTCTGTGTATAACTCTTCATGCAAATAACTGCAAAATCAAGATCTTCCAACTGCTCCATCATTTTCCATCTAATTCCTCTCCCATTCTCTTCCACCAACTTTCTCACCACCCAATCAAATGCTATAATGAATAATGTTGCTGACATATTGCATCCCTGTCGGATT
>SEYY01001343.1:70000-72500 GCA_009176605.1 Armadillidium nasatum | reverse complement strand
GTTCAGTCAGTCTAGTTAAACCAGATAATATTAATAGTCAGTCATAATTTTAATAGTTATTCATGGATGTTTTTGAATTTATCGATTAGGAAATATTTTGTTAAATATTCCAGGGAGTTATAAAATTAATGGAAGAGAAAGTTCAACCTCTTATAGTGCCTGCCATTCTTGAACATGAAGCCATCACCGGGCTCTCAGGAAATAAACCTGGTGGTATGAGAGGTACGTGGTGATCTACACTATTTAGTTTTTCCCAATTTTTTTTTTCAAAATTGCATTTCATTTAGTGTCTGTTTTTAAACTTAAAAAAAGTTTGTATGTAAGAAAATTAAAATTTATCAAATGCATATTTCGCAAAAATTTTACCTCAGTATACTCAAGGAATCGAAGCAGCTCCTTTAAGCACATAAGTCAGTCACTACTGTTACGTCACGGTTACTTATTAATAGACTGCTAAAATTTGCCAAGTCAGAGTCCAGAACTCTACATTACTTAGTTATATATATATATATATATATATATATATATATATATATATATATATATATATATATATATATATATATATATATATATATATATATATATATATATATATATATATATATATATATATATATATATATATATATCAAAGCAACATATTAATTGAACAATTTATAAATTTCTCGTTTGTTGATATAACCAAATAGTTTGGTTGTTTGTATTATATCTGTAGTTTATAATTCACTAATTATAATTATATAAAATAATTCTTACAATAAAGCTGATTAAAGGTTTGCTTGAATTGTTACGTTAATAAAAGCTCCGCATTTAGATTTTGAGCCTCCAGTTAGATAGTATTTCACTGTAAGAAATCAAAAACCTTACTGACTTATAATCTCTTTTGTCACTGTCTTTCGAAAAGGGCAAGAGTGAATGGTTTCTAGAATATGAATAATTATTTTGATCCATTTTAGGTCGTGCAGGAAGTGTAGCCAGAGAACTAGAATCTCCGGTTGAACCTCAGAAGGCTTTGGATTTGCTCTTAAAAGAACTCACCCAATTTTATAGGACATTAGCAATGTTTGGAACAGACCCTGAAATTATTACCCAAGTCTTTCGACAGGTAAATTTGAAGTGTTATAAAGTAATAGCAAAATCTGTAAAATTTTAACAGCTACTGTTTTATAATCTCGTGAATTTTTGTACCATGTTTTTTTTTTTAAATTATTTTAAAAGTATAATTTTGCTTGAAACTCATTTTATTTCACAGCTCTTCTATTTCGTTTGTGCTGGAGCTCTGAACAATTTGTTGTTGCGCAAAGATATGTGTCACTGGTCAAAAGGAATGCAGATTCGTTATAATCTCACTCATTTAGAACAGTGGACAAGAGACATGCGCTTACACGAAGCAGGAGTTACAGATACTCTCGCCCCAATAATTCAAGCAGCTCAGCTACTTCAAGCTCGGAAAACGGATGAAGATGTTAATTCTGTTTGTGACATGTGTGATAAATTAAGCGTTTCGCAGGTTTGTTAAGTGTATTCATTTTTTTCTGGGGAGGTAATTGTGATAAAATTAATATTACTATAAATTTACTATTTTTAAATATCAGTTAAAACTAATTTACTGTATGTTGTGGTCAAACTAATTTGCCATTGTACAAGGTTATAAGTATGTTTCTTATTATTTTAGATAATCAAAATACTGAACCTTTATACTCCTGCGGATGATTTTGAAGAAAGGGTTCCAGCTTCATTTATAGAAAAGATAAAAGCTAAATTAGAGGACCGTGCCGAAGGAGAAAATGCTCAAGTAAGAAAAGAGTTTACAAAATTTAAATTTGCTATTTTCTTATATAACGTTTATTATTCTCGTTGTGAAAATTTTTGAGTAGATAATTGAGATTGCTATATTTCTTTCTTTCTTTCTTTTTTTTATGTTCCTTAACCTAACTTGTTTTTTTAGAAAAAAAATTCACTGATTGTTAATTGGAATTGAGAATTTTTTAAAAGCTAATACCCTGTTCTTGCATTATATTATTAAGTTAATAAGAATGAAACTATTGTAATTTATCGGAAAAATTAGATTATTGAAAATTTACTTAAAATTGTTTTTAAAAATAGAAAGTAACTTCTTTTGCATATTAGAGCTTTACATATTTTAATTTTTATTATATTGTAAATAAGTAATATATTTTAAGATTTCTTTATAATATACTCTTGCTTCATTGAATCTGAAGTATATACTGATAAATTTAGGCCAAAAAATACCAATACAAAATTGTTTTCCAACCAGGGGTAACCGGTTTTTCAGTGTAATTCTTACAATTATTCAAAATAGTCTTATTTAGTTATTATTTGAATCTCCATTCTTTTTTTCAGCAGACTCTATTGATGAACACCAAATTTGCCTTTCCGGTTCGGTTTCCGTTCAACCCATCAAGTATTCGATTGGAAGATATTGAACTTCCAGATATCCTTAATCTTACTGTTTTACATAAAATATAAATTTGTT